>VDFB02323473.1:0-127202 GCA_007258455.2 Sequoia sempervirens | reverse complement strand
GTGTCATTCCAAAACATCGCTCAAACCTTAGGGTCTTAAGAATCACAAAAACCATATCAATACACCAACACTTTCACTTTATGACCATTTGGCGTCCAATTTCTCTAGTTCAACAACAAAACCTTATACTAGCTATCATACAACCAAAATTTGAGTTGATTGAAGGAGAAAAAATAGACATAATCAGTAATTTGAGAAGCTTCATATTCAAAACAAAAGAAACCCCAAACTAGTGGAGAAACATAGCTAACATCCTAGATAAAGAAGAAGAGAAAGTAGATCTCATGGCCGAAAGGCCTGCATTACCACCTCCTGCATGGAAATAAGTATCCTTCATAATCTCTGGCAAGAACAAAATCCTTAAATGGAAATCCATATTTTTCCTT
The DNA here is from genome assembly GCA_007258455.2 of Sequoia sempervirens. Lineage (NCBI taxonomy): Eukaryota > Viridiplantae > Streptophyta > Pinopsida > Cupressales > Cupressaceae > Sequoia > Sequoia sempervirens. The sequence goes on along the minus strand of VDFB02323473.1, from coordinate 126,816 downwards.
TCAAAGAAGAATTGTAGTCTAAATTTTATCAAGGGGCACATCTTGAAATCTTACCACAATTGGGACCTCTTGCTAAGAAATTTTTATAGACACTTTTTAATGGGAAAACCATAATTACATACTCAATAGAAAATTCCAAAAAAAAACACAATTTCATTAAAATAGAAAATCCAAAAAACAAAAGCTTTCTTTTAAATAGTTAGGAGTAACAAAACGTTCACAAAAGCTTGGTAGTTGTTTATGACAATTACGAGATCACAACATAGAAAGAACATGTAAGCAAACAAAAGAAATGAAAACATACCACCAACAAACACCAAAAATGACAAAGGTGGCCCATGGGGCTATAGGCCAAATGACCTTGAAACACCTCAAAAGAGACCCACATTCAACACAACACCTAGTGAGGAAGAGGTAATCCATAGATAACAAGAAGCAAAAGAAAGAGAAAAACAAGAATCTAAAGGATATGGTTATAGAGGAGGCAGATAGTGAGGAAGAAATAAACAATGAGCTATTTCAACATTCAAAAAAATTCAAGGTGCTCAAGTTGATGGACAAACTCCTAAGAAATGATCCAAACACTTACTTTTTCAAATTAGCACAAAGTGGTGCTAAATTTCCTATAGACTTCAATGTAGAAGGTCTCAAAGATCCTCATCTCATTCCCTTAGGAAATAACTCGGTTGTGAGAGAAATACCCAAACCATTTGAGATCCCAAACATGCCAACCATATTCACACAAGGAATAAATCAACCAGTGGAAAACCCCTTGTATAGAAAACCAACTCAAATTGAACAAGCAGTAGTGGCCCAACATTATCAAGGAGGTCCATCCCACTATGTACCACAAGGAAAAAATATTCCAACAAAACAATACATGCCTCAAAACACTTCATATATTGACCCTTCCCAAAAAGTAAAAAATTAACAAGGGAAATTCCCACAACAATACCATCAACAAGGAGGGTCTTATGATCCCCTTCCAAATCAATAGTACCAATAAAAAGGTGGACCACATAGTCCTCTTCCCAATCAATAGTACCAACAATAAGGTGGACCACACAGTCCCCTTCCCAATCAACAGTATCGACAACAAGGTGTGCCACATGGTACCCTTCCCAATTCATCCCATCAATAAGGTAACCTTCCAACCTGTCATTAGGGAAACCTTCAATATAGTTCACCCCAATAGCAAGGTGTGTCACATGGTACCCTTCCCAATTCATCCCATCAATAAGGCAACCCACCAACACACCATCAAGGAAACCTTAAATATAGTTCACCCCAATAGTAAGGTGTGCCACATGGTACCCTACCCAATTTGTCCCATCAAAGGAGGTAACCCACCAATGCACCATTAGGGAAACCTTCAATATAATTTACCCCAACAACAAGGTGTGTCACATAGTACCCTTCCCAATTCATCCTATCAACAAGGTAACCTGCCAATGCACCATCAAGGAAACTTTCAATACTGCTTGTCCCAACAATAGGGTGTACTGCTAATGCACTACCAAGGTACCCCTCCTCAACAACAATAAAAAAAAGGAGATAACCCTCCTTACATTCAACAAGGAGCTAACCCTCCTTATATTCAATAAGGAGCTAACCCTCCTTCCATTCAAAAAACATGAGCTAACCCTTCTTATGTTCAACAAGGAGCTAACCCTCATTCTAGTCAACAACAAGGAGCTAACCCTCCTTACATTCAACAAGGATTTAACCCTCCTTCCACCCATCATGGTTACCAAGGTCTTGTACCTCAGCAATACCCAACTTATGACCAAAACATGATAAGACAACAAGGTCACTACACATAGGATTCCCAAACAAACATACCAAAGACAGAGATATAAATGCAACTACAAGTGATGAACCAAAGAATAATGGCATGCAGATAGGGAAACCAAATAAGACTTATACCCTTCAAGATATATGTTTTTTTTCCTTTTGATCGTTCCATCACTATGCTTCCCTTTCCGAAAAACTTTGAGATACCAAAGTTTGATAAATATAAAGGAAAGAGAGATCTAGTGGAACACGTGAGAGACTTCTCAGTAGCATGCATGGAAGTCCAAAACAATGATTCCTACCTAATGAGGCTCTTCCCACATAGTCTTATTGGTCATGCCATGGAATGGTTGGCTCATCTACCACCAAGAATTAAAAGGTTTGCTACCAAATTCTTAACCAAATTCTCATTCAATATAGAACAAGATATCACCATCATAGATCTATACAAAATTAAGTAGATTCAAGGAGAATCCTTCACCTCCTACCTTCAATGATGGTGACATAAGGCAAGTCGATGAAAATCGCCTATTCTCAACATGGAACTAGTAGACATATTCATTTCTAATGTCCAAGCAAAAGTCAACTACCAACTTACCATGTTGTGTCCCACAAACTTTAAAGAGCCCATTGAAAATGGACTACACATAGAAAGGGCCCTCGTATCAAGAGGAGTGATCAAGCTAAACAACCCAAGAGACAATTCCTCTAATTCAAATGAGAAATCAAAGATTTGGGCTAAGAACAAAAACTTTACAAATGATGGAGTGGTGGATGCAAGAGTAGTATGGAATGTACAAAATCCTAGTGTACCTCAAAACAAACCTCAAGTGGCATAAACAATTTATACTCCTAATAATGCACAAATAAATCAACTTACATATCCCCAAAGCAATCAAGCAGTTAACCAACAGACATATCAAGGAGGGCAGTAGATGTAATACGATCAACCAAGAAGGAACTTCACAGTATTAGGAGAGCCACTTGAGAAGGTCATGCATAAACTAGTGTAACAAAACCTCATTAAGGTTAACGATTACCCAAACTATGAGGAACCAAGCTTCAAAACACCATGGTATAACAAAGACTTGTGTGAGTTCCAAAAAATTTAAGGACATACAAAAAACAACTACATGAGACTCAAGCACATCATAAGAGACTTGATAAACAAAAGAGAAGTGGATGTCAAACATCATCCTAAGAAAAAAGACCTCTAAATATACACAAATACAATTCCAAACCACACTAAAAGGAATGAAAAGGAAAGAATCAATACTATCACATTGCTAACTACACTTATGGTGACATATTTCTAGGTACCCTCTCTCAAGTAGATGAAAATAGGGTGGATGTAGTGACTATACAGGGTAGATACAATGACTGTAACATAACTAACTGTTGAGGAAGAGTTACTATACAAGGAGCACCACCTAAGCCCGCAGCTAAGTAATCAAATGACTACAGCATCATGGAATAGTTGAAGAAGACTCTTGCCTTAATCTTAATCCTAGAACTACTAAAACTATCACTCGCACATAGGGATATACTCAAAAAATCATTAGAAGCGTCGATTCCTAATGACCTCAATTCAGATCAGTTCCAAGCCATGGTTGGAAAAATCAAGGCCAATCACCATTTAGTCTTTTCCAAGAAAGACCTTCCACAAAATTCATTCCACAACCAGGCGTTCTACATAGAGGTTGGTGTCCACAAAAACATGGTCAAGAGAGTGTTGATAGATAACGGTGTGGGTCTAAACATCTATACCTTTAAATTCATCAAATATTTGGGTCATTTTGATGATATGATAGACAAAGTAAAGAGCATTACTATAAGTTCCTATGATGACCTCGAAAGGAATTCAGAAGGGATAGTCAAGCTATTGATGTAGATAGGACCAACCCTCATAGAAAATACATGTCAAGTACTTGACCTTGAGTTGATGTATAACCTCCTCCTAGGATGACCTTGGATTCACGCATTACAAGCGATTCCTTCAACCTTTCACCAATGTCTAAATTTTCCTCATGAAGGAAAGGAGGTGACATTATATGTTGACCCTAAACCCTTCCACTTTTGTGAAAAATTTGAGAAGTATAATAAAATCTAGCATATACCCAGCAATGACATATCCTTTAATTCATTCTCATATGTTGACCCTTCCACACTCTCATCAACCTCAATTAAACCAACATCCAATGAGCAACCAAAAACTAAATCCAAGGTTCAAGTACTTAACAAAGGTAATGGAAATTATCACTTCAATCAAGCATTTTGTATTGGAATGCTTCCACCAACACCCAAAGTTTATGGCAGACTGAAGGAGATCAAATATGCTCAAACAATGAAAATGATAGCCAAACCCACAATTTTCACCAAGTGGGGAGACATGAAGTATGAAGAGATATTCAAATAATACTTGTCATCTATGATCTACAAAGAGGACCCAAATGAGCCAGAATAACCAAAATCTCTTCTAATCAATCCTAGTAGTAAAGGCTACCAATTAGCTAAATAAATGGGATATACAGGAACAGGTGGCCTTGGGCTACACAAACAAGGCAAGCGAAAGCCTATCATAGTGGAATAGAGAAAGAAAAATATGGTCTTAGGTTATTATTCAAAAGACATGGTTACTCCAAATACTAGACATACCTCTTTTAAGAAATAGGAGCCTTCTGCTAGTGTTAAGGCATTGGATATATACCACATTATGGACAATGATTTACCTGTCAAAGACTTATTTGAAAACTTTAGCATTGATAGGTTCCCTATCCAATTTATCAAAACTATTCCCAATGACTATTATTATTCTGGAACATACTCTAATGAGTACGAGTGGGATTCTCCTTCCTTTGTCACCTCAAGTGATGATAACCTAGACACCCAATGGGAGAACAATACTTGAGCCATACTAACCATTTCAACCATCATTGTAAGCTTTATAGATAATTATGATAGCTTATCCCTCTGCTACACACAATTGATAGATTGGGACCAACAATAGCATACGCATGTTCTAGATCAATTCCAAAATGATGAATCAATAAAAGAGTTCATGGGACTTCAAACATACATACCAGTAAGAGATCACAAAGTAGGGTTCGTCATGGAACTTGAACGGGATGTGTATTTCAATGGGGAGATTGTATCCTCTATCACAAAAGTGAAAAAGATAATATAAAAATAAAAATGTGATCCCATAGAGAGGACCACACTGTGGCTCTATCAGATCCTAAAAAGAAGAAAATAAAGGATGCATCTAAAGGTGAAAACATCCCTGAGGCACCCACAGATGGAGGGTTCAATCTCCCCATATCTAAGTATCAAGAAAAGTCAATACTCCTAGTGGAAGAAGCAAAATTCATCAATGTCAGCACAACAAAGAACCCAAAGATCACATACCATGTGGCATCGCTTGATCCTAAAGAGAAAACAAACTTCACAACATTCATCAATGATAGAAAGATAAACTTTGCATGGAATTATGCAAATATGCCTAGACTAGATCCAACACTAGTTGTACATCATTTGGTTGTATCCCCTAGAGAAAAACCTATCAAGCAGAAACTAACGAAAATGCATCCTCAAATAGCACTGTTGGTAAAGTTAGAACTAAAGAAGTTACTAGATGTGGGTTTCATTAGACCCATCGATTATCTGGAGTGGATATCAAATCTAGTACTAGTGTCAAAGCCTACTAGGGGCATAAGGATCTACATAGATTTCTAAGACCTAAAAAAAGCTAGTTTGAAGGATGAATTTCCTCTTCCAAGTATAGACATGATCATAGATTTAATAGCATGACAGGAGATGCTATCCTTGATGGATGGTTTCTCTAGGTATAATCAAATAAAAATATCCCCTGATGATCAGCATAAAACTACATTTACTTGTGTCTAGGGAACCTTCTACTGGAATGTCATGCCAATCAGTCTAAAGAATGCAAGAGCATCATATTAAAGATTAATGATGACCATCTTCCATGATATGCTACATACCATTGTGGAAGACTACATGGATGACATTCTAGAAAATTCCATCAAAAGGGAAGATCACTTGACCAATGTTGCAAAGGTGTTTAATAGGTTAGAACAGTACAACTTGAGACTCAACCCAAAAAAAGTGTGTTCAAAGTAACATTCAAAAAGATACTAGGGTACATAGTTTCAAGAAGGGGGATTGAAGTAGATCCTATGAAGGTAAAATCAATACAAGAGATGCCTCCACAAAATACATTGAAGCAACTAAGAAGTTTACAAGGGAAGCTACAATCTATCAGGTGATTTATCACACAATTAGCAGATAAATTTCACCCATTCACCCATCTATTACATAAATATATCACTTTCAAGTGGGATGGGAGATGTGACCAAGAATTCCCACAAGTTAAGGATTACCTACTCACTCCTCTAGTCTTGATGTCGCCTATTCTAGACAAATAAATGATACTCTATGTGTCTACAACACAAGCTACATTGGGAGCTCTCCTACCACAATGGGATGATAATAAAAAAGCAAGAGCGGTCTACTACATCAACCGAACATTGGTGGGATACGAGTTTAACTACTCGCCCATAGAAAGAGTGTGTCTCTTGGTCATATTTGTGACACAAAAGCTGAGACACTATATCTTAAATAGACAAGTAAAGTTGATTTCAAAGGTAGACCCACTAAAGTACTTATTAGCAAAAGCAAGCATAACAAGCAAAATTGCTAAATGGGTAATGATCCTGAGTGAATTCAACATAGAGTATGTGGATAGAAGAGCCATCAAAGGATAAATCATAGTAGACCAGCTAGCCAATGCACCAATAGAAGATCACAAGCCTCTTACAGTAGACTTCCCAGATGAAAGTAAATTACTGATAGAACAAATAGGCCATTGGACCCTATACTTTGATGGGTCCCACACTCAACATGGCTCTAGAGAAAGTATTATATTTCTCACACCAAAGGGAGATAGTATACCCAAGGCATACATAATTTCTTTCCCCTGTACAAACAATATATCAAAGTATGAATCTCTAATCACAAGGCTCAAATGGCTATTGAATGGAGGATAAAAGAACTACAGGTCTTTGGAGACTCTTAGTTAGTGATCAGATAAGTGAATGATGAGTACCAAATAAAAGACGACAAGTTGATGTCATATAAAAGAATGGTGGATAGCTTCAAGGAATATTTTGTCACAATAACCTTTGAACAAATTCCTTGAATCAACAACACATTTTTCGATGCAATGGCAACAATAGGTTCACTTCTGGATATTCCACAAAATATTCCTAAGTATGAGTTCCTTGTGGAGCAACTACTCGTACCAGCATTTGACATCCCAAAATCAGAACTAGTGTGTGTTTTTGTTGGTCTTAGCTCCCCATGGTACCAAGATGCATTTGATTACATCTAGCACAGTATCATACCACTTGACCTAACCACCCAAAAGAAGACCTTTACCCATAAGACTTCTTGATTTACAATCCTAGGAGATACATTATATCATTGAAGCTTAGATTGTATGCTACTCTGATGTCTTAACATACAAGAAGCACAAACCACCTTACAAAAGGTACATGAAGGTATTTTTGGGTCCCACTCTAGTGGACCTAACCTAGTCCAATTTTTTCTCAAAATAGGGTACTATTGGCCCTCCATGGAGCAAGAGTGTATTCAATACACCCTAAAATTTCATCAATGCCAACAACATAGTGACCTTGTTAACACACCAACATGGGAATTGAGACCCATCACAACACCATGGCTTTCTCGCAATGAGGATTAGACTTGGTAGTATTTCTCATGTTTCCTCTAATGGGTATAAATTTATTATTATAGCGACAGAGTATTTCACCAAATGGATAGAAGAAATTCCATTAACCTAAATCACTGGAAAATAGATATCAAAATTCATTCTAAATTATCTAATTTTTAGGTATGGAATTCCCCAAATGATCATAATAGACAATGGAACCCCATTCAAGAATCAAGATGTCCTAGACTTGTGTTCCAAGTTCTATATCCAACATAGATTCTCCACGCCCTATTATCCCCAAGGAAATTACCAGGACGAAGCATCTAACAAAACCATACTGAAAATACTAAAGAAGACTATTAATGATGTCGACCGTGATTGGAATTTGTAGTTGAACCCATCTCTATGGGCTTATCAAACTAGCATTTGAACACCTATAGGTGCCACACCTTTCTCCTTGGTTTATGGATTGGAAGTTTTCTTACTTATCAAAGTTGAAATCCCCTCATTGTGAATCTCACTTAAAGACATGGTCAACAACAAAGAGTACTGGGTATCCAAATTGAATGAGTTGGAACTCCTAGATGAAAAGTGTTTGAGCATGTTAAACCATCTTCAGGTTTATCAGAATTGGCTCAAATGAAGCTATGACAAAAGGATCAAAGACAAAAACTTTTAGGTTAGTGGCTTGGTACTCAGAGAGAATTAAAAGGTACAACTGAATCAAGATGGAAAAGGAAAGTTTGAACCCAACTGGCTAGGCCCATTTATTATCACAACAAGCTACAAATCTGGAGCTTATCAGTTGGCTACTCCTGAAGGAGAACCCTTAGTAGAACTGTTGAACATCAGCCACCTCATGAATTTCTATACCTAAAGCACGTCAAAATATCCCAGGAAAAAGGGTAAAAATCCAAAAAAAAGAAGATTAAAAACATCAAAAAATAAAGAAAAATAGTAAAGAGAAATAAAAGGTTATTTTAGTGAAAACCACTTTGTGGCACTTCTAGAACAAGTACCATAATGAAAACATGGCAAACAGGCACTATGTTTGAATCAGATTTTCATCATTACCTATTGGTACTATCCAAAGCATTCATTCCATAATAAAGCATGTGTCCAACCATGGTCAAAACTATTGAAAATCAAAAACATATAGAAAAAAATAAAAAATAAAAACAACAAGTTGGGATTATTCCTTCACTCAACATTCCAAGATCTCAACATTTGCTTGAACCTCACAACTAGTTCAAGTAGATTTCCTGCAACATATCCTCTAGAAATAGAAGCAGAATGCCAATCCAATTATCAATGTTGTTTGAAATTCAAAAGTAGTTGTATACACCTAAAAACGGTCATCACATTCAGTTAATTAAATATAACCTATTTAATTAATACTTCAACTACATATAAATAAGATCTTACTTTATTTATATTGTTCACTTTCCTTTTAATTCTCCAAAATCACATTCTTCTAAATAATTAAATAAACAAAATACCCTAAATGTATTTATTTAATTAACCTTCCTTAATCCTGATTAAGAATTAGAGCACATTTCTACAACTTTTTGTGTGCCACCTCATAAAGGTCACATGAAAATAAATAAGCCTAATTATTAATTAGAATTATCCACACACACTTCCACGAATGAGAAAAAGCACATGGCTTTATTCCCCCACACTTCCAACAAGTTTGGAACACATGGGTCTTTGTTTCACACACTTGGGAATCCCATACATTTGGCATGTTTCCAATTGGTCAAGGGATTCTCTCCACACACATGGCATGTTGTCCTTGGTCAAGGAACAATATCATGATTCCTTTCATCTCCACTGTCTATTATTTATCCTTCGAATCTAGACCGTTGATAGGTGCCACCTCACAAAATGCTTGAGAAACCATATAAATACACCCTCTTGCCTTAGAATTTTTCATCCACCTTTTGAGTAATGTTATAATGCTATTTTGAGATACAAATTGCAATAGTGTTATAATGCCATTTTTCATCCACACTTTGAGTATTGTTACCATGCAAGTTTTTCGTAGGAGCTTGAAGCTTTCATGGAGTCTTATACTTAGTTTTCATATCATGTGTTACTTTGCATTCTCATCTTGGATTAATTAATTGCTTCATAGTTAGATTTTATCATCCTCATTGCATCATAGTTACATTTTAGGTTAGTTTGTTTTATGTTTGCATTTGAGCATATGCATAATCATGGATAGTTCATTTTAGTTTCATATCATCTCACTCATCTCCACTTGTTCATTCATCATCAACATCATCCTTCGTTTGTCTTTGAATCCATTATCCTTTCCATTGTTTTGTTTCATTTAGAAGCATACCACTAATCATTCTAGCACACATTTTCACATAGAAATCATCTTAGATTGCATATTAAGCATCAAATCTCATTTTCTAGGTAGTCATTTTAACAGCCTTTGTGCCAATAGAAATCTTAGGGCCAAACGGTATAATAAATCCCTAGAAATAGAGGACAATGATACCTATTTGAAACTTTTGATTGTATTATGAATAGAATAGTTTTACTTGATTCAAACTTTCAATGTAAACTATCTCATTAAGGTTTGTGTTGACATTAGAATCCTCTCCACATTCGACACACACACAAAATGGCACCCACCATGGGGCCTTTTCCTCACTTATTGCTAACTTTTTTTATGGTTTCATGATTGTAGGTTCAAGGTTTATGACTTGGGAACATTTTGCACCGGTTTAGAGGCAATTCTGAGTAGTTTTGAGGCATTTTTGGGCTGTTTATAGAGTTTTGGTGCCTCTTGTATCTGTTTTCGCACCTCTTGCAAGCAATTCAAAGACCATTTTTAGCTATTTTGAGACCATTCTGGCTTGTTCTGAGAGTTTTGGCGGCTCTTGTACCTATTTTGGCTCCTCTTGCAACTTGTTCTAAGACTGTTTTCACCTGTTCTGGGACCATTCTAGGCCACTTTTAGAGTTTTGGCGCCTCTTGCTTGAGTTTTGGTGCCTCTAGCAAGTTGTTCTGAGACTGTTTTCACCTGTTCTGAGACCATTTTGGGCCACTTTTAGAGTTTTGGCACCTCTTGCACTTGTTTTGGCGCCTCTTGCTTGAGTTTTGGCACCTCTTGCAACTTGTTCTGAGACCATTTTCACCTATTCTAGGACCCTTTTGCACTGTTTTTGGAGTTTTGGCACCTCTTGCACCTATTTTGGCGCCTCTTGCACCTGTTTTGGTGCCTCTTGCAAACTATTTCAAGGAGTTTTTGCTTGTCTAACTCTATTTTTGAGCTCTCTATCTCTTTTTTGGCACCTCGTGTAGTTTGTCACCAAATCAGAAACTCACATTTTGTGTTGTGCATTTGCAGGTTTTCCCAGAATTCGTTGCAAAGACTCAAAACATAAACTACTAACACATTGCAGGGGTTGGACGTTATTCACTTGTTTTCCTTTTGGTTAAGATAGGAACGTAGCTTAATTAAAAGGCTAATGAACATCATGTTTCCTTTTGGTTAAGTTACGAACATAGCTTAATTAACGAGTTAATGAACACCATGTCTTTTGTATGTGATGGATGGTAGGAATATGCTCTCCCCTTAACTGGGTGATCCAATAAGCTAGACCCATTCTTGTTTATGTGTGAGTGTAAGTGGGGTATATGGCATGAGTTCTCTCTTTATTCATGTGAAATAAAAATAAATCGAACTATGGGTATACTTGCTTGCTTTTGTTTATCCTAGAGGGCCTGCCTTGTGGGAAAAAGTAATCACCCAAGGGAACGACCCAACCGGTAACATGCTAAAGCCAAGCAACTTCCAACCAGAATATAAATGTGGATACTTTAGGAAAGTTCAAGTATCATGAGGATAATTCTGAAAAGATGGATCAAAAGGGACTCTCGTCGCATGGATTATCCCCCATGAACGGAATGCCCGCAATAAAATCCTTGTATAATTTCCAAAATCCTTTATCTATTCTTTGGTGCAACAACGGTCATTGCCAAGGCATCCACATTCTCACAGTTTTTAGTAGAGGTGGTCGGTTCGCCATGGGAGTTTCATGGGAACTAAAAGCTTGGTTGGCTTGAGAAGAGAGTGCACTGTAAGGGAGAGCCTGTGTAGCCAAGCTTTTGAATTCATTCACTAAAGATAGTGTGTGATAGGGTAGGGTTGGATGAGACACTCATTCTCAAGAACTCCTAGGTGACTCTTTCACCTTATCCTTTAGGTCCTATCTCAGGTATAGGTTCCCCTGATCCTATTGGCCAACCCCACTATCAACATTCTCTCATTCTACCAAGCCAATCTTGGTGCCTTGCCACTTTCTCACCCTTTACCCTTACTCTTCCCTAAAGGCCAAATACCCTCAACATTCAGTTAGGTTCTTGCAGGGATGTAAAGATGTTATAAAAGCTTCATAGCAACCTATCTAGGGTTCTTGTGCTGTCACTAGACTCCAAATCTCCATCACTTCCACCAAACCCTCTCCTAGGGTTAGAAAAAGGCTACAAGGCCTAGAGCCCCAATTAGGTCTCCTAACCCGAGAAGAATGGAGAGTGTGCTCAAATTCTCCAAATGACCCCAAATCTTTTCTTGGAATTCATAGTACCCTAGCCCACACCTTGAATATTTTTGGGGTTTGGAGCCTCCACTGTCCGTACACTGCTCAAACCCTTAACCTAGCAAAATTAGGCTTGTTTTAAGCTAGTTTCTGACCTCTTTGTGATCAGTCAATTTGTCTGCCACCTCCCGGTCTATGTTAAGCCTCCTTCTTGTTACCAAGCCTCTGCAAGGTATTCCACATCCTCTCCACATCGTGGTTCACCAGGAGATTGGCACCCCTACAACCTTAGTGCTCTGCACTCTTTAACTGTCCTAACCAAGCACTGTCAAGCTCGCCTAGGAATAGCTCTTTGCCATTGATTCTTGACTCCTAAGGAATCCTACCTCTACATTATGTACAATCATGGATTCTAGCCTCTATTTCCAAAATCCCATACACCAGGTACAAGGGAAACACGGTCTAGAGCTCCATCTCTGCCGGTTTGACAGTCAGAACAAAAACTTACAAGAAAAGAACTAACCTAACAAAAGAAATGCTTGAACCGATGCAAAAAGATAACTACTAAACTAAGCTATGCCTGAAAAGGATTTACACTACATTGTAAACTGTACAAAATTCCTTATTCAATCCATTAATCTAATAATTCAAAAATAGGAAGAACAAACAGGAAATGCACACTCAATGACTTTGTTTTCTTGTTTTCCAAACTAATTACAAACTCCAATGATTCTAACCTCTACTCCAAATCAAAATCCACCTTATAAAGGTTCATAAAATGGTTACTTCATCTCTTGGTCGGATATAACCACCACATTAGGCCAAAATTGCATAAATGCAACAATTTGGGCTTTATTTCTAACACCTAGTGAAACCTAATGGAAACAAGTTGTGAAACTCATCCAATCTACCTTGAACTACTGAACAACCACCTTCTAACATATTCTAACACCTCTAACACAAAACTAGATGGTCAACATGACCTTAAAGTATTAAATTCTCAAGATTTCATGCTAGGCTTCCAAATTTGCCTAGTGCCACCTAATGTAACCTAGGTGCTCCTACACCATTCTCCCCCTCTCATCCCAAACACTAAGGAAAGGAAGGAGAGAGCAAGGATGGGTCAATACCAAACTTCTTGAACTAATCTTCTTGGACCCATGTGGCTTTTGATTCATGCTTGTTCTTCCACTTGATAAGGTGCTCCACGTACACCTTGTGCCTTGTAGACTTTTGTACTCTTGACTCCAAGATCTTCTCTATCTGAGGCTTATCTTGATTAGGTAAGGATATATTGCTGATGTCCTTGAAAATCTCCTTATTGTTCTATTCCACATCATTGACTGATCCCTTATACTTGATCAAGTCAACTATATTGAAAACTGGTGAGATTCCTAGATCGGTAGGTAACTCCACCTTGTATGCATTCTTGCCATACTTGGCCAATATCTTGCAAGGTCCTACTCTTTTCATTTGCAACTTAGTTGACATTCCCTTCTGCAACCTTGACTTGTTAAGGTGGACCATAACATAGTCCCCTACTGCAAATTGCACATCCTTCCTTGACAAATCTGCCTTCTCCTTCAACTTTTGTGTAGCCTCGGTGACTGTCTTCTTCACCTGCTCTTGAATCTCTTTCATGGTCTGACTGAAGTCTTATGCATGTCCACTTCTATGTTCCATAGCTCCAAGATATTTGAGCTCACATATTCATCTTGGGTGCATCCCATACACAATCTCAAAAGGACTCTTCCCTGTGGTTCGGTTCACACTATCATTGTAAGCATACTCAGCTTGTGAGATAACCATATCCCATGTCTATCCATATTCTTTAGTTAGGCACCTTAAAAGGTTACCTAGCACCCTATTAACCACCTATGTTTGACCATCGGTCTGAGGATGGTAAGCTGATCCAAATGACAGGTTGGTACCCAACCTACTCCATAAAGTCTTCCAAAAGTGACTCATGAACTTCACATCTCTGTCAGAAACAATACTTAAAGGCAATCCATGGATCCTTACAAATTCCTTGAAGAAAAGATGAGCTATGTAGCTAGCATCATGAGTAGTTTTGCAAAGGAATAAAATGACTCATTTTGCTAAATATGTCCACTACTACATAGACACTGTCAAAACCAGTCTTGGTCTTAGGAAGGCCTACCACAAAATCCATGCTCACACACTCCCATGGTCTGTTAGGAATGGGTAGGGGTTGATATAAAATAGCATTACTAGCTCCTCCCTTAGCTTTCATACACACAACACATTGTTCCACATACTTTTTAACATCTCTTGCCAACTTAGGCCAGTAATAAAATCTTTGCACTAGTTCTAAAGTCTTGTTGATGCCAAAATGTCCACTAAGACTTCCATTATGCTTTTCCTGAATGAGATTTTCCCTCATTGACCCTCTTGGAACACATAATTGATTAAATTTAAACAATAACCCACTTTTCAATGTATACTCTGAGTATTGGCTATGGAAATGGTTCTTAAAGTTAGAACATACCTTATAGACCTCTGAAAATTCTTTGTCTTCCCCATATAGATCCTTGAAACGCTCTATGCCAATGCTCTTGATTTGTATCTCTTGCACTATCAACAATCTTCTACTTAGTGCATCTACCACCTTGTTTAGCTATCCCTTCTTGTTCTTGATGGTGAAGGTAAAAGCTTGGATGTATTTCATCCATTTCAAATGCCTATTACTCAACTTCTCTTGAGTGTTGATAAAGCTAAGTGCCTGATTGTCAGTAAAGACTACAAACTCCTTGGGTAGAAGGTAATGCCTCCATTTCCTAAGTGACTGAACCAAAGCATAAAGTTCTAAGTGATAGGTTGAATACTTCTTCTTTGCTTCATTGAGCTTCTCACTAAAGAAGTCTATAAGCCTGCCCTCTTGACTTAACACTCCTACTGCCACTCCACTTGAATCACATTCAACAGTGAACAATTTGTCAAAACTAGGTAACAAAAGAATAGGTTGAGTTGCCACTTCTTGTTTCAGTTTCTCAAACCCTTTCTCAGCTTCTTGAGTCCACTTAAACTTAGTTTTTAAACCACCTTTGATTGTATCTAGGACTGGTGCATAGATACCACTAAAGTTCCTTATGAATTTCCTATAAAATTGAGCCAATCCATGAAAACTTCTTACCTCTGTCCCTGTGGTTGGTGTAGGCCAGTTTAGGATAGCTTCCACCTTGCTTGGATCCATCTTCAATGATCCTTTGGGCACTACAAAACCCAAATAGACAATCTCTTGCTTAAAGAACTCACACTTCTCTAGATTGATTGCCAACTTCTCCTCTTGCAATCTTCTAAGAACCAACTCCACATGTTTCAAATGCTCTTTTTTTGTCTTGTTGTATATGAGGATGTCATCAAGGTATACCACCACAAATATCCCTGTAAAATCCTTGAGCACTTCATTCATGAGCCTCATGAATGTGCTAGGGGCATTAGAGAGGCCAAATGGCATAACTCTCCACTCATATAACCCATCATTTGTCTTAAAAGTTGTCTTCCACTCATCTCCCTTCTTGATTCTGATCTGATGGTATCCACTCTTGAGTTCCAACTTGGTGAAGTACTGAGCTCCTCCAAGACAATCCATTAAATCTTCAATCCTAGGGATAGGGAATCTATATCTTATTGTAATTCTATTTATAGCTCTAGATTCAGTGTAAAGTATCCACTTACCACCTTTCTTTGTTGCTAAAACCACTAGTACTGCACATGGGCTGATGCTCTTTTGAATCAATCCTTGATCCAACAACTCTTGCACTTGTCTAGCTACCTCTAGATTCTGATCTGGTGTAAGCTTATAAGCTGCTTTGTTAGGTAATGAGGCTCCAGGTATGAAGTCAATTTGATGACTTATGGCTCTCTTTGGTGGTAGAGTTGCAGGTGTACCATCACTTACAATGTCCTTGAATTGATCCAACAACTTTAGGACTGCTCCGGATATGACTATCTTTTCAGCCTTGTCTTCTTCCTTAGGTTGTAACATAACCACATATCCTTCACCCCCTTGATGTAGATTGTTAAGGAACTCCTTACAATTACTCAACATGACACTTGGTGTCTTTGACTATCCCTCTTCTTCTTCTGACAGTGACTGCAACTTGAAAGTCTTCCCATCCTTGAATGAGATAGTATTCTCTTTCCCATCATATATGACACTTTTGTCATACTTCCATGGTCTGCCCAATAGTAGATGGCATGTATCCATGGGTAAAACATCACAAACCAACTTGTCTTTATATCCTCCAATAGAAAACTCCACCGTTACTTGCTCATTCACTAAAACACTTTGCCCTTTGTTTAGCCATGTGACCTTGTAGGGGTTAGTGTGGGATACCTTCTCTAATTTTAGTTTCATTACTGCCTCCTCTGAGATTATATTGTCTGTTGAACCTAAATCTACTATGACCTTGCATACTTTACCAAGTATCTTGCACCTTACTCTAAATAAGGCCCTTCTTTGTTTTGGTTCCTCCTTGACCAGTTGTCTGATCAAAACTCTACTGAACATCAGATTCTCCCCTACTTTTGATTCAATGTGACTGACCTCAAGTGCTTTGACACTCATGTTTTCCTCTTGTGCATATGCCACTCTCTTCTCATTGCTTGATGAAGATTCTTTCTCCGGGCACCTATAAGCAAGATGACCTACTTGTCCACAATGGTAACACTTCATATTAGCACAGTAAGAATTGTTCTTGCCTGCTCCTCTTCCTCTGTTTGAACCTCCTTGAGGTCCTCTACCTCTGTTATATCCTCCTCCAGAAGATGTTTCACCTCCATGCTTTGTGAGTTTAGACTCTCCTTGGTTTCTTTGTTCAGTCCCTCTACCTTGGTATCCACCTCTATGTCCTCTTTGATCTCTACCTTTACCTTTGCCCTTAGAAGCCTATTCTTGTTTCCTCTTGCTTCTTTCCTCAATATTTATGGCTAATTGGTAGCATTGGTGTACTTTCTTGGGACTTAGAAGAGTCATCTCTTCTTGGATGTTCCATTTCAAACCGTTAAGGTATCTAGCCACCTTGAGACTCTCATCCTCTGCCACATTAGACCTCATGCAAAGTTTTTGAAACTCCTCAGTGTAAGTGTTCACATCTTGGTCTTTCTACCTTAGGCTTTGTCTCTTCTTGTGTAACTAAATCTCATAGTCATCTGGCATGTATGCTTCTCTTATCTTGGCAACCATTCCCTTCCAAGTAGAGATAGGTTGCTTACCTTCTTTTTCCCTCTCTGTCTGAATGAACTTCCACCATGTCAAGGCAGAACCTATTAGTCTTGATTTGGCCACCTTTACCTTTTGTGCCTCAGTGATTTAATCACATTCAAAATGGTTTTCCATTCCCTCTATCCAATCCATAACCAATTCAGCTTCCATTTTTCCACTAAATAGTGGTATGCCTTCAAGTCCTTTTCCACTCAAAGCCTTCAATGCTTTCAAGAAAGGCTCTTCCTCCAAAACAGGGTCAGGTTCAGGGATCTTGTCTTCCTCTGCAACCTCTTTTTCCTTTGGTACCTTTCCTTCCATTTGTCACCATGATGGTAGAACCACTAGATTCAAGGTCTGACATACAAGATTCTTCCCAAATCTTTTGCTCGCTCTGATACCAATCTGATAGGGTAGGGTTGGATGAGACACTCATTGTACCATGCTCTGGGTCCTTGTTCTCAAG
Source organism: Sequoia sempervirens (assembly GCA_007258455.2). Taxonomy (NCBI): domain Eukaryota; kingdom Viridiplantae; phylum Streptophyta; class Pinopsida; order Cupressales; family Cupressaceae; genus Sequoia; species Sequoia sempervirens. The sequence goes on along the minus strand of VDFB02323473.1, from coordinate 109,021 downwards.
AACTCCTAGGTGACTCTTTCACCTTATCCTTTAGGTCCTATCTTAGGTATAGGTTCCCCTAATCCTATTGGCCAACCCCACTATCAACATTCTCTCATTCTACCAAGCCAATCTTGGTGCCTTGCCACTTTCTCACCCTTGACCCTTACTCTTCCCTAAAGGCCAAATACCCTCAACATTCAGTTAGGTTCTTGCAGGGGTGTAAAGATGTTGTAAAATATTCATAGCAACCTATCTAGGTTTCTTGTGCAGTCACTAGACTCCAAATCTCCATCGCTTCCACCAAACCCTCTCCTAGGGTTAGAAAAAGGCTACAAGGCCTAGAGCCCCAATTAGGTCTCCTAACCCGAGAAGAATGGAGAGTGTGCTCAAATTCTCCAAATGACCCCAAATCTTTTCTTGGCATTCGTAGTACCCTAGCCCACACCTTGAAGATTTTTGGGGTTTGGAGCCTCCACTGTCTGTACACTGCTCAAACCCTTAACCTAGGAAAATTAGGCTTGTTTTAAGTCAGTTTCTGACCTCTTTGTGATCAGTTAGTTTGTCTACCACCTCTCGGTCTGTGTTAAGCCTCCTTCTTGTTACCAAGCCTCTGCAAGGCATTCCACATCCTCTCCACACCGTGGTTCACCAGGAGATTGGCACCCTTGCAACCTTAGTGCTCTGCACTCTTTAACTGTCCTAACCGGGCACTGTCAAGCTCGCCTAGGAACAACTCTTTGCCATTGATTCTTGACTCCTAAGGACTCCTACCTCTACATTATGTACAATCATGGAGTCTAGCCTCTATTTCCAAAAGCCCATACACCAGGTATAGGGGAAACACAGTCTAGAGCTCCATCTCTGCCGGTCTGACAGTCAAAACAAAAACTTACAAGAAAAGAACTAACCTAACAAAAGAAATGCTTGAACCAATGCAAAAAGATAATAACGGCCTAACTAACTAAAGATCACTTTTAATCTTTCTCGCCTAACTAGGGAGAACAACTCGGCGAGTGGGGGCTTCGAGACGACGCCAACCCAAACATGACCACAGGAGGTCCTCAGATCCCCGCTGGGGACAGTTAAGATTTCAACGAGCAATCTAACACGTCCCAAGGCACAATGTATCGCTCGGTTTAAGGTGGATGGGATGTTGGCACGTGTTCTCATTAGGCCTGGATCCGTAATGTAATACCATTTGAGGGCGATAGGGCGCAAGCTTACTTAACGCCAATTATAAATCTTGCAGCCATCTCGAGCAAACCGTTTTCCGCCATCAACCCTGGCTGCTCCTGCTAGGGTGGCTCGGTCAAGCCCAGCCAATGGGTCGAATGGAGTTCCAGCTTTAGAAGCCGAAGATTGGTGCCTAGGTAGTGTCGCTAAACCCGTGTTCAAGTATTTGACACCATCAACCTCCTCTTCTTTTCCCAAAACACTTTCCCCATCATCACCCCCTCACTATTGAGGGAATAAAGTAATAGTTCAAAGATGATGGGGATAACCCCTCTAGAAAGGGTGCATGGGGTGTTTCTGTACCAACACACTGCACGGTCCCCGTGGTCCTATAGAGGCCAACGGGTTTCCATAATCCGCTTCCATTAATCTACTAATTCAAAAATAGGAAAAACAAATAGGAAATGCACACTCAATGACTCTGTTTTCTTGTTTTCCAAACTGATTACAAACTCCAATGATTCTAACCTCTACTCCAAATTGAAATCCACCTTATAAAGGTTCATAAAATGGTTACTTCATCTCTTGGTCGGATATAACCACCACATTAGGCCAAAATTGCATAAATGCAACATTTTGGGATTTATTTCTAACACCTAGTGAAACCTAATGGAAACAAGTTGTGAAACTCATCCAATCTACCTTGAACTATTCAACAACCTTCCTTCTAACATATTATAACACCTCTAACACAAAACTAGATGGTCAACATGACCTTAAAGTATTAAATTCTCAAGATTTCATGCTAGGCTTCCAAATTTTCCTAGTGCCACCTAATGTAACCTAGGTGCTCCTGCACCAGTGTGGTTGGGGTAAAACCTGCGTGGAATCTAAAAGAATACAGTCTTACATAGCCTTAGGAGTGTATATTCTGCATGATGTGTCTTCAAAAATGAAACTCAAACAAAACACCATAAAAAATGTTACATTTTGAAAGTGAAAACCTTGATTCAAAACTGCATTCATTGAGGTAGACAAGTTAGTAACTTAGGTCCATCCATCTTCAGAAAATTAGTCCTTTCAGCAGTGTTCAACCTTTCCTTAGGAAAAATAGAGTCAAAATATGTGGTTTACACAATGATTTCACGAAAGGTCAAGATTAGAAATAAAAAAGATCAAACCTCTTATTCCAAAACAACATCAAAAACATTTCTCTATGCTCTACGACTTTAGAGAAAGGTTAACCTTCAATTTTTACAAGAGAGCTTGCAAAAACAATCTAGAATTATACATGATGTACTATTGTCAAAATCCAAGACTTTTCCAATGTTTTGAGCACCTTAATTACACATCTTGAATCAAAAATCTGAGTCCAAGATCATTCCTTAGATACCTTAGAAGTCTAAACATTGTAGAAGTAGACCTATACAAGTGGAACTTTTCAAAATAAACCTAGATCTAAACATTTCAAGGTGCCTAAATCATCAATATCCATCACATCTTTGCTTCTACAACCTAGTTTCATCTTTAGGATTTGTCATCCTTTAATCATGAAACTATGTCATGCAATCAAATCAAACTTAGTCTAATCAATAGAATTTGTCATTCTATTTGACTTAGTTGTAATCCTTGGAACTATTTCAAACTTAGATCAAAGCTTAGTCTAAATCATAACACTTGTAAGCCAGTCCAAATGAGATCACAAAAGAGAAGACTCAAGGACAAGGAACTTGGAACACCCAACTTTGAAATGGAAAGCATAGGAAGTCCAAGTAGTGAAATTTTTGATATCGAAACTCCCAACATTGAACCTCAAAATAGTGAGATCCCTAGCAACATGGCTGATGCAGAAGAAATTCCTATTCCTAGACTCAACAACACTCAAGGGGAAGAAATAAACGATGAGGATATCCGACAAGTGGAACAAGACCCCAACTTCCATAAGTTTTTGGAAAATATTTTTTAAAGATATGAGGAAAAATACCTATTGATGTTAGCCAATCAAGGAGTTAAACTTACCCCTGATTTTAATATCAACATCTTAAAAACACCTCCCCAAAAGCCTAAAAAGGAAGCAAAACAAATGGTTACTTTAACTCACCAAATGAAGAACCTTCAACAACAAGTTCTAGATATGTAAAGGGGAAATTCAAAATGATACTTGATTGAGGAAATTTGTCCTTATCCCTATAATCCATCCATCAACATGATTCCTTTCCCTAAACGTAGTGAATTTCCAAAGTATGAAAAATACAATGGTACAATTGATCCATTAGATCACGTAAGGGAATTCCAAACTATGAGTCTAGAATTTGCACATGAGGAAACTTATTTGATGAGACTATTTCCACAAAGTCTAGGATGGACATGCCTTGAATGGTTTTCAAAGATTACACCCCCCATCAACACATTTGAAGAGTTGGTCAATAGATTTCTCACTCAATACTCTTACAACATCCAACATGATATCACCATGAAAGACCTTTGCAACTTGAAATAGAAAAAGGGTGAGTCCTTCCTCATTTTTTTGCAAAAATGGAGGAGATTGTTCGCAAGGTATTCTTGTCCTGTGCCTGAAAAGGAAAAGATAGATATTTTCATTGACAACCTAAATGATGAGATGAGTTATAGATTGGAATTACAATGTCCCCCTACCTTTGAAATATTGATTGAAAATAGAATTAAAATCGAAGAATCCTTAGTCAAAAGAGGGGTCATTAAAGTATACAATGAAAACAACTCATCCATTTCCTCTAACAACTACAACAGTGGGGACAAACCTAAATTTTGGCAATGAAACAAGAACGTGGGTACCAATGAGGTCATAGCTGAAAATCAAAATATAAAACCTGTATTCAACCTAACAACAGCTACCACCAAGACTAATCAGACCAACAATCCTCCCAACACTCCAAATGTTAACCAAAACAACAATTAGACTAATCCGGGGACTAAAGAAACATTGTTTCTAAAACCTTCCAATTGACGGAAATTCACACCATCGGGACAATCCTTAGATTCCACCTTAAAGGAACTTACGGAGGCTAAGCTTATCATAGTGCTAGAAGCACGAAATTGGGATCCACAAGTCAAACCCTTTTGGTGGAACGATGCCCATTACTGTGATTATCATCAAAACAAGGGTCATATGACAAAAGATTGTTGGCAATTAAAACACACAATCCAATATCTCATTGATAACAAAAAAGTACACATTGAAGGACCCCAAACAAACAATGATCAGGGAATGTTCAAGAACCCTTTACCCAATTATGAAAAGGGAGAGTCCTCTACATCGAATACCAAAGGAAATAATATAAACTATGTTTATGATTCTACCATTTATTGTATTGAGATGGTTGAGATTTCCATCCAAGACAGTGAAATCGGAAGCCAAGGGAAGGATGCAACTACTAAAACCTAGGATAATGATGACACCATCTCATATCAAATCAATGACCTTGTACCTAGAAATTTGAGCACTAACGTTGACACGAATGACAATCAAATTAACATCATCAAAATCACAAATGATCAAGACAATACACCTATCAATGCGATTACGAGAGGACAAGCCAAGGTAACATTGAAAGGAGCTACCCCTTCCACGTCCAAAATGAATATTTTTCCTGTAACTCAATATAACATCGTTGATCAGTTATAGAAGATACCTACTCAAATATCCATATTAGAACTTCTCAAGATTTCACCAGCACACAAAGAAATCATGGAACAAGCTTTAGGTGCCACCACAATACCAAACAATCTGGAAGTTTGTACATTTCAAGCTATGGTGGGACATTTGACTGCACCTCATTGCTTATCATTCTCTGAACATGGTGATGCATCCACCACCCATCCACATAACGTTGCTCTCCACATCGAATTCCTAATCCATAAACATCGCGTCAAACATGTCCTTATAGATGGAGGAGTAGGCCTAAATATTTTCACTCTCAATCTTGTTTGTGCATTAGGATATTCTAAAAATGCTATTGATTCTAGAAGGAAAATCACCATAAAAGCATATGATGATGAAGAAAGATCCTCCCAAGGATTGATCATCTTACCCATTCAAGTGGGACCAATCATCAAAGACATAGTGTGTCAGGTGTTAGACAAGGAATTGACATATAACATACTATTGGGATGACCATGGCTTCATGATATGCAAGCAGTACCATCAACCTATCATCAATGCCTGAAATTTCCTTTCAATGGACAGGAGGTCACCATTGCTGCCGATTATAATAATCCTCAATATTGTAATGCACTCAAAACAAGTCAAGATACCTTTGTACCACATAATAGAGAAGTCATCAACTCTGATCCATCAAACAAAGAAATTTCAGTGGGTTCTTTGTCAAGACAGTATGAGGAAAGGGCTCAATCAAAAGATAAAGGGATTGTTGACTCTATTTCATGCAACATTGGAAGTTAGCTTGATGCCTTATCAAAACAGTTGGAAAAGATCCAAATAAAAGACAAGGGCATGGGGGAATACTCATTTGAGCAATCTTCATACTTATCACAACTTTCATCTTCTCCTAAGTCACATGGACAACCATCCACCTCAAGACAACAATCTTTACAACCCATCACGCTCTTTGATGGGAATTTTATAAAAGAAAGCACTCAAGCGGAGGAATCAGAAGACGAGGATGTCCTAAACTGGTTATACAAAGATGAAGAACCTTTATAGGTATCAGTGTCCAATATATGCATAGATAAGTATGGCAAAGGTCAGACAATCCTGAAAAAAATGGGATATGAGGGAAATGGTCCTTTGGGTAAAAGAAAAGAAGGCATCATTGAACCAATACAACTCGTCACAATGAATCCCAAAGACAAAACAAGACTAGGCTACAGGGAAGACTTAAAAGAGGAAGCTACTCAAAGAGTTGTCGAAAGAATCTTACATCTATAGGCTAGTGAGGATCATGAAATAGATTCCAATGAATATGAATGGGACTCCCTCTCTAAGAAATCTTGCCATGAAAAAGAGATCGATGTAATCTAAAAGTATACACCAATATGTATGAAAGGACAAAGTTTTGGTTCTAGACCCCTTGAATATGGATTGCAGTATGTCATTGACTCAAGTGAAGACAATCATTCTTCGAGCGAGACAGACACGTTGCAAGAGAGTAACATCTTAGACCTCATTGGAAAATTTGATAACATGGCTATCCTGATGCTTACACCTTATGACCTTGGCCAATCTAATGATTCCTTGTCCTTAATGCATCCTGAACTAATTTATTGGGATCAAAATGAGCTACTTGACATACCCACCTTTTCAAATGATGATGCCCGTGTGAACTTCCTATGTTCCAATAATCCTGACACATGTTCTACCATTGAATCTCAAAATGAAGCTCTTGACGAAGGGAATTTCAAACCTTTCAGCTGGAAAATGAAAAATATAAATGGGTCTAATAGTGAAAACCATCTAATGGCACTATTAAATTAGGAAAAAGTAAAAACAAAGAGTGCATCTCAAGGTGAAAACCTCCCTAAGGCACCAAGAGATGGAAGGTTTGACACTCTCCCAGAACACTATCAAGAGAGATCTCCAGTACTAATAGAACCTACACAATCCATCAATGTTGGTACAATTGAAATAGTGAAGACCCTACGTTTAGCAAAATCCATGACAGAAGAGGAGAAACCTCGTTTTACCAAATTATTTAAGGAGAGGAAAATTGACTTTGCTTGGTCATATGTTGGCATGCCAAGCATAGATCTAAAACTCATTATGCATCATTTATCATTACCACCTGGTGTAAAATCGGTAAAGAAAAAACTGACAAAAGATACATCCCCATATCGCCCTTCTAGTGAAAGTTGAGTTGAAAAAGTAATTAGATGCAGGATTTATAAGATCTATTGACTATGTCAAGTGGATATCAAACATTGTTCTGGTATCCAAACCAGATAAGAGCATCTGGATATGCACGGACTTCGGGGATCTTAACAAAGCCTATCCAAAAGATGATTTTCCTCTACCAAACATTGATCTAATTGTAGACTTGACTACTGTGCACGAAATGTTATCACTTATGGATGGCTTTTCAGGATACAACCAAATAAAGAAAGCACCTGAAGATCAAGATAAAACGCCCTTCACATTTCCTTGGGGAACTTTTTGTTGGAATGTGATGCCTTTTGGGTTGAAAAATGTTGGAGCTACATATCAAAGAGCTATGACTACCATCTTCCATGACATGATGCATACTTGTATGGAAGACTATGTAGATGATCTGTTGGAAAAATCCTACACTAGAGTAGGAAACTTAGAGATTCTAGATAAAATCTTCACACAATTGGAGAGATTCAAGGTGAGGTTAAATCCCAAGAAATGTGTGTTTAGTGTAACATCAGCTAAAATTTTAGGATATATTGTCTCAGTTGAAGGCATTGAGGTGGATCCTACAAAGGTCAAAGCCATCATGGAAATTCCTCCTCCTAAAAACATCAGCCAACTCAGATAATTACAAGGAAGGTTCCAGTCCATCAGAAGATTCATTGCACAACTAGTTGATAAAACTCATCATTTCAACCACTTATTACACAAGAATGTCCATTTCAAGTGGGATGACAAATGTGAAGCTGCCTTCAGTCAACTAAAATATTACCTGATGACACCGCCTGTGTTGATACCACCAATCAAGGGAAAACCACTATTACTATACATTGCAACAACTGAGATATCTTTGGGAGCCTTATTAGCATGGGAAGATTCTATAGGAAAGGAGAGAGCCATCTATTATATCAGCAGGACCCTAAATGGTTATGAGATCAATTACACCTTTATTGAGAAATCCTGCTTAGCGGTTGTATTTGCTACACAACAATTGAGGCATTACATGCTGACTCACACCATCAAAGTCATTTCCAAAATTGACCCATTAAAGTACTTACTCAACAAAGCTCCTTTAACAGGGAGGTTAGCCAAGTGGGTTGTGATATTGAGTGAGTTCAACATCCAGTACGTGGACATGAAATAAATTAAAGGTCAAGCCATAACAGAACAACTAGCTGAAGCATCATTGTCAAATAACAATCCAATGAACATTGAATTCCCTGATAATGATATCCTAACCATATCTACACAATAGTGGTTGTTATACTTTGATGGCTCTTATACACAACATGGATCAAGCGTAGGAATCTTGTTTATCTTGCCACAAGGATACACAATTCCAAAATCCTATAGATTAATGTTCCCCTGCACCAACAACACATCTGAATATAAAGCATTGACCATTGGAATCAAGATAGCTATTGAATGGAAAATCATAGAATTGCTAGTCTATGGTGACTCACAACTAGTCATCAACCAAGTCAACGATGATTATAAAAAAAAAGGATGACAAGTTGCTGCCCTACAAGAGGATGGTGGATGATTTCAAAAAGTACTTTGTTGAGATCAAGTTTGCACAAGTTCCCAGAATAGAAAACAAAGTTGTAGATGCAATGGCCACCATTGCTTCTCTCTTGCAGATACCTAAACAACGAAGACATTATGAATTCATGGTAGAACAAGTGTCCAACCCAGCTTATGAAGATCCAAAATCCCAAGTGATATGCCATATTGTCGACCCTCAAATTTCCCTCTATGGAGAAATCGATACCTACTTGCAAGAAAATACCCTTCCAATTAACTTATCTCAAAACCAAAAATGAAACTTCATTCGACAAACGGCTCGCCACACCCTATTAGATGATATACTTTATAGACGAGGTTTGGATGGTACTCTTCTTCGGTGTCTAGAACATAACAAAGCTGAAATCACTTTACAAGAGGTTCATGAAGGTATCTGTGGCACACATTCAAGTGGCTTAACCTTAGCTAAGAAATTATTATGATTGGGGTATTACTGGCCAAATATGGAGAAAGAGTCATTTCAATATGTCAAAAGGTGTTCCAAATGTCAAATTCACGGAAACTTGATACATGCACTAGCACAAGAGTTGCATCCTTTCACAACTACATGGCCTTTTTGTCAGTGGGGATTGGACCTTGTAGGTAAGATTCACCCCTCTTCCTCCAATGGACATAAGTGTATAATCACAACCACAGAATACTTCACCAAGTGTATTGAATTTGTTCCTCTAATCACGATCACCAGGAAACAAATCTCATCATTCATCCAGAATTATCTCATTTGTCGGTATGGTGTTCCTCAATCTATCATTACAGAAAATGGCTGACCCTTTAAGAATCAAGATGTTCAAGAGCTCTATGAAAGATTCCATATCCAACATTAGTTTTCTACACCTTACTATCCCCAAGGGAATGGCCAAGCAGAGGCCTCAAACAAGACTATCCTAAAGATTTTGAAGAAGTCCGTCAATGAAGTTGGACGTAATTGGCATGTTCAACTAAACCCAACATTGTGGGCTTACAGAACCAATATTTGTACCCTGATAGGAGCAACACCCTATTCTCTTGTCTATGGATCAGAAGCTATTCTACCTATTGAGGTCAAGATACTATCCCTGCGTGTGTCACTTAAAGGGATGATTGCAGACGAGGATTACAAAGTATCAAGGCTAAAATAATTAGAACTATTGGATGAACGCTGAAAACATACAATGGATCACCTAAAAGCTTATCAACAAAGGATATCTAGGAGCTACAATCATAGAGTAATACCTAGAGCATTTCAGGTGGGTGACTTAGTCTTAAAATAAAATCCCCATAATCAACAAGGTCGAGAGAAGAAGGGGAAATTTGAACCTAACTGGTTGGGTCCCTTTGTTATAGTATTAGTCTTTGGATCAGGGGCATATCAGTTATCCACACCAAAAGGGGATCTATTTGATGAACCCCTCAACAGCTTGCATCTCAAAAGGTTTTACCCCTAGCTCATCCAGTGCATTGGTAAAGGTCTTGGAAAAATACCAAAAAAATCAAAAAATGCAAAAATCAAAAAAATGATTAAAAAATAGTAAAGAAAAAAAGATCATCCTCTAGTGAAAACCACTTTGATGGTGCTTTGGGAAAGTACCTTGGTGAAAACCTGGCAAACAGGTGCCTTTCGTAAAATAAGCACTCTCCATATATCTTGGGCTACATGACTTGTTTTGCATCATTCATCCATCATGCTTCCATCTCTGCATTTGTCACGCTTCCATGTTCACATCATAGCTTGATCCAGTGTTTGTATCATGGTATCCCTTGGCATTACTCAGCCCATTCTAAAAATTAGTTTGTCTTATCGTATCACACTAGGGGCATGTCCTACATTGCATTGGATTCTTATACATTCTCAAGGTCAGAATATCAAAATCTCAAAAACATTCAAAACATATCGAAAATCCCAAAAACATTCAAAACATATCAAAATCCCAAAAACATTCAAAACATATTGAAAATCCCAAAAACATTCAAAACATATCAAAATCCCAAAAACATTCAAAACATATCGAAAATCCCAAAAACATTCAAAACATATCAAAAATCCCAAAAACATTCAAAACATATCAAAATCCTAAAAACATTCAAAACAAATTGAAAATACCAAAAACATTCAAAACTATCAAAACCCCAAAAACATTCAAAACATGTCAAAATCCAAAAACAGGTCAAAAAGTCAAAAAATTTAAAACATAGTCTTCATTCGAACTACGTTGTCTCTAAGCTTTGAACGTAGGCAAGGGTGATCTTTGATTGTCCCCCGAGACATTTAGGTCAATCTTTTAGGTGTCTATTATGTTCATATTTTTTTCTTGTAAATCTTGGTCGTGTCGTCAGTCGAACTACATGGTCTATGCGTGTATAACGTAGGCAAGGCTAATCTGTTGATCAGCCCCTAAGGTCCCTAGGATAGGTCTTTAGGTTAGGTCTTGGTTGTCATGGTTGTGTCTCACCTTGGACTGGGGGAAAAATCCTGCACTCACTAGGGGCAAATAAACTTTGAGCTTGAACCAACAGGAAAATAGTTGTTGGACTAATGTTACAAACACAAACTTCAAATGGATGGTGATCTTTCTAAATCAAGGGTTTATCACGTTAAACACGAAAGTTCAAATTGTTCTACTTTTATTTTTTATATCATATCTCTTGAGTCCTCGATGATGTATCGAACTAGAGGAGCAAGGAAGGAGTATGATTTTTCTTTGTATGTTGTCTGTGAGTATCATTATTACTATGCAAGTTGTCACGAGACATGCGCTACAAAGTTAACACAAGAATCTAAGTATAAATAAGGTCTTACTTTATTTATATTGTTCACTTTCCTTTTAATTCTCCAAAATCACATTCTTCTAAATAATTAAATAAACAAAATACCCTAAACGTATTTATTTAATTAACCTTCCTTAATCTTGATTAAGAATTAGAGCAAATTTCTACAACTTTTTGTGTGCCACCTCATAAAGGTCACATGAAAATAAATAAGCCTAATTATTAATTAGAATTATCCTCACACATTTCCACCACTAAGAAAAATCACATGGATTTATTCCCCCACACTTCCGACAACTTTGGAGCACATGGGTCTTTGTTTCACACACTTGGGAATCCCATACATTTGGCATGTTTCCAATTGGTCAAGGGGACAACATCCTGATTCCTTTCATCTCCATCGTCTATTATTTCTCCTTCGAATCTAGACCGTTGATAGGTGCCACCTCACAAAATTCTTGAGAAACCCTATAAATACACCCTCTTTCCTTAGAATTTTTCATCCACCTTTTGAGTAATGTTATAATGCTATTTTGAGATACAAATTGGAATAGTGTTATAATGCCATTTTTCATCCACACTTTGAGTATTGTTACCATGCAGGTTTTTCGTAGGAGCTTGGAGCTTTCATGGAGTCTTATACTTAGTTTTCATATCATGTGTTACTTTGCATTCTCATCTTAGATTAATTAACTGTTTCATAGTTACATTTTAGGTTAGTATGTTTTATGTTTGCATTTGAGCATATGCATAATCATGGATAGTTCATTTTAGTTTCATATCATCTCACTCATCTTCACTTGTTCATTCATCATCAACATTATCCTTCATTTATCTTTGCATCCATTATCCTTTCCATTGTTTTGTTTCATTTAGAAGCATACCACTAATCATTCTAGCACACATTTTCACATAGAAATCATCTTAGATTGCATATTAAGCATCAAATCTCATTTTCTAGGTAGTCATTTTAACAACCTTTGTGCCCATAGAAATCTTAGGGCCAAACGGTATAATAAATCCCTAGAAATAGAGGACAATGATACGTATTTGAAAGTTTTGATTGTATTATGAATAGAATAGTTTTACTTGCTTCAAACTTTCAATGTAAATTCCCAACACCCCATTGAACTACATGATCTCCGAATGTACAAAATATAAGTTCGATTCTGACAGCCCCAGGCCTTAGGTCATTCCCCTTAGGTTTCTATCATGCTTTCTTTCAACTCAGTCAAAAAAGGTAAAAATCCAAAAACATTCACAAAAATTCAAAATCCAAAAACATCCACAAAACAAAAGAGAGAAAAAAAATTTTCTTATCAAACCAATCAAACTATGAGCCTTTGCATGTACAGTGTAGGAAAGGCTTATCTTTGATGAGCCCTCAAGGCCCTAGGTTAGTCCCCTAAAAACAACAAAAATAGCATCATAAAACTTAGAAAAATTAAAAAAAAGTCCTATCCCCATCATCACAATCTACAATAAAACTTTTCACCCATAATAAACAAAACATCATCACCCTTTGACAAAACAAACAACAAAATAGAGAAAAAATCAAAAGCTAGAAATTTCAAGCAAACGATCAAAAAGTTTTGATTACAAATAGACAAAAAGAAATGCCAAAAAACTAACTACCTATCTTTTGACAATTCACCAACAACATCCTGATATATGCTTTAATGGATCCATTCCTATGATAAACATGATCAACAATGGATAATATCCTGAAACCTAAAAATAGATATGGCAAGTGATACTGCAACTTTGTTTTTATCTTTTTATAGTCTTATCTTTATGATTTATTTTATTGACTCACTCCCATGATCTCTCAAGGATGTCCATAAGGAATAAGAGAAGAACGAATGGGGGAAATTGAGTGTTATTTTGGTTTGTTATTTGTAATAAAATATTGTCATACTACCATGGAAAATACTTGCTTTATTGAGTATATGGAAGTTGTTTTTGAAATAATTCGTGTAGCAATTGTATGTTAAGTATTTCATACCTCTCTATGTAACTAGTCTAAAAAAATTTAAACACAACCCAACCATATATTTTAAATAAAGTTTCCATTTGTTCGGTATGAGAAAGAATATTCTTTGTATATCGAGTCAAATCCCATGCAATGGATACAATATCACCTTGGTCATTAATTCCTTGGTGCATCGTATATGTTTGCTACATCAAAAAGGATTGTTAAAAATGTGAAGCCTCCAAGAAAAGTGAAAGCAACTCATCAATAACTAACAATAATTTCTATCCATCATCAAATATATCTTATAACTAATATCCATCCTATATCATAATATCATTAGTACCATATCCACCCTACATCCACATTGCCATCAATACATGTGATGATAATAAAACAATGAAAACATCATGTATCATGTATAAGGTATACATCCATCATATACATAATAAAACATCATATGAAATAAAATATGATCAATCCATCCAGCCACATCATATGCATACATCAAAAAAAGTACAGAAACATGTAGAAACATACATCATCACACATCATCATCCATAAAGCATCACATAAACATATAATGAAGTCAAATCAAAGCATGTATATCTCATATATATCATCATCAAAAAAGGAGAATGTCATCTAGTACATCATCAATGAAACATGTGTGATAGGATAATACAAAATTATACATATATACGAGGCCTAAGTTGGGTCGATGAATATATATACAAAATCATGTCTGAAATATAAGTCCATGAACAATAAACATCATAAAATCAAGAAAAAATAAACTACCACCTGGCTAGAGGAGGAAGACTCTAAGGATCAAGTTGCGCATCAGGCTCAAACTGTCAAATGAAATGACTATCGAGTTGTGTTTTTCCCTATTGTGAGTGTGATAATTTTCACCTTCGCGTCCCGTCATCGTAATATCTCGACATCCCTTGTAGCTTCCATCTGTGCTAAATGTACACCTCCATCTCCAAGTGTTGGAGGAGGACTTGGAACTTTTCCTTGATCCGCCTAAATCATATCACCCTGTGCACCATCTTGCCTCACCCTAGCAGCTACTCTACAATAATCTCCACCCATTTCCTCTCCCCATGATGACTTCTAATGCCTACTCTACCCACTACAAGAACACCGATAGGATCTATGAATCTTAAAGGATTGCATTGTGCCCACCATTGATCATAATCAGTAGTACCAAGATCAACTAAACCCACTGGCCATCCCCATCCAAATGGAGAAATATCTCTAAATGCAGTAGAAGCAGCATCTCAATCAGCTTGTAGGCCCCAGACATAGACCTCTCTAGTGGTCTGACCAAACTGAGCCTCATAGGCATCTAAAAATTGACCTTGTCTCTCTCCAAACCACCTGCAAACCCTTTCAAGTAGATATCTCTCCAATAGAGAGCACACATGACCAATCAGCCATCTAGTCTGTCTGTAGTACATCAAATTCTCCTAATCATCAGGCCATGCCTCACAGTCCATATACAGTCTCCATATGAAACCTAACATGTCATCAAAAATGCAACGCTAGTAGGGAATCTATCTAGGCAATGTATAATGCAGGAAATCTCCATAGTGATAAGAGTATGGATCACCAATAGCATGATCCAGTACACCATCAAGTCGAGTAACTGCAATGTGCTCCCAGGCCCATATGTGCAAAAGAGAGACACCAATAGAAATAGACCTCCCTCCAGGACACACCACCTCATGCATATATTTGTACAAGTGGGCAAGGAGACATGGACCCCATGTGTATCTAGTCCTGTGCTCAAACATATGCTCTATACACACACCCCAACCAATAGGAAACTATCGTCCTCTACTATTAGGAATAATGAGCCTTGAAACCAAACCACAAAGAACAAGTGAAATAGGATCAACACTACCAACAAAATTGGATAAGTCTATCTCTAACTAACAAACCTCCAGACGTCTTACACCAATAACATGGTGCATAGCATGGGTACCCCATCGAATGGAATGTGTAACAATCTCTCCATGAATGGGTATGTGAAGGATCCTCCACACATCCTCTAGGGTAACGGTGGCCTCCCCAGTAGGTAAATGGAAGGATGAGGTCTGTGAATGCCACCTCACCATGAGCACAGTCATCATCTCTCTATGACATCTAATGGTGGGCATGTAGAAAATGTGTTGCAACCTAACAACATCTAAAATATCTCACTCTGACACATCAAAACTAGCGATCAAATCAAACAAATCACGTGGTCGTCGCTCCCTCGACTGGAGCAAATTAAGAACCACCTACAACCTTTCAACCCATGATGTTAAGGATTTGCTATGAATATACAAAACGAACCTATGACAACAAACAAATTGAATTAGGATTCCAAAAAATTCAAAACAAAAACATTTTTGTCAAAAGCGATAAAAACAAGCAAAAGCAAAAAATTGATGCTCAAAAGCAATAGAAAATTTCAAAGGCGAGAAAATTCAAAACAATTTTTTTTTCCAAAAGCGCAAAATTACAAAAAGTGTGCACAAAACGAAGGCAGAAAGACAAAAGTGCAAAAATAAGGCAAAGGTGAAAGCAGAAATGCAAATTGAGGTCAAAAGTGAAATTTTATAGCAAGTGCACAAAGACATATCAAAAGCAACTACTTACATAAAGCAAAAGCGCTAAAACCGATGCAAAAGTGAGAAAAACAAAAGATTTGTGCATTCGCCTAATTTCTCTTTGTGCATTAATTACACAAACATGAAAAGATGAAAACAAAAAATGAAAGAGTACATACTGGGGCACCGACGCCTACAGGCCGTCCAAACTCGCAAACCATGTCCACACAACCTCAAATCCTTTCCATAGCTCCTCAACTATTGATGAAACAAGAAAACAAAGGCAAGAATTCAAATGAGGTAATTAGAACCATAATTACCTATTTTAACCCCCAAAAACCCTAATTTTTTGCTTAAGAATCACTCCTAGGTTGAAATTAGGAGCTCCCAGAACATTTGAACGAACAACAAGAGACCTATAGGCTTAATTTTTCATTCACTATGCATCTGAACTGAAATAAAATATTGTCGTGAGTTTGACCTCAAAATTGATATTTTCGGCCAATCTCTCGAGGGGGCAGCCTAGAGTCCTACCATCATTCAGCTAATCGTTGAGGCGTAGTGGGGCATATAAAAAAATTTAAAACTTGATCTTAACATCAGAATATTTGAAACAAAGCAACCAATACTTTGTCTCAAAGAGGGGAAAAATGTAGACATGTAAAATTTACCTAACACATCACACACCTTAAATGACATTTTTGCATCATCGACATCATTATCATCAAATATCACTACATTTCACATCAAAAAGCATCAAAAACCCTGAATTCTACTATTAATTGAATAATTATACATTATTTAATTAATTCACTTTTTCACCATTTTTGACGAATTAAATAAATTTCATTTATTTAATAAAGTCCTAAAACCCTAATTTTCGCTATTAATTAAATAATATGACATTATTTAATTAATTCACTTTTTCATCATTTTTGACCAATTAAATAAATTTCATTTATTTAATAAAGTCCTAATCTAACTTTATTCCTCTTGATTAATTAAGTAATGTCAATTATTTAATTATGTTGTTAATTCACTTTATTCCCCTAAGTCAATTAAATTATTAAAACATAATAGATTATATCACTTTCCCTCCAAATTTGAATAATGAAATTTGATTATTTAAAACATCATCAAAAATCAAACAAATGCAACTTTGTTTGCAAAAGTCAAACTTGATTTGGACATTCAACTCCAAAAAGTAATTAATTAAATCAATTAATTAATTATCCTCGCCCACTTTCATGATTGAGAAAATTACGAACCACCAATTGCTCACTCTGATTTCCTAACAAATCAATCTATTTCTTGACAAATCAATCTATTTCTTGACAAATCAATCTATTTCTTGACAAATCAATCTATTTCCTGACAGATCAATCTATTTCTTCAATCACACTAATTACATAATCAAGTTGCATAGATTACGCCCATCTAAATCCTCTCAACATCTTTTCATGGTCTATCAAGATATTCTACTATGCGATCTCGAGCGCTCATTTTGAAACATAAAATCTATATAACAAATATCTTTCTTCTAAAAAATGATCGAAGAATCAATATCGTTCATGCAACGAAGTAATGCCAAGATCTTAATCAATATTTGACAAAGATTCAACATGTATCTTCGATCAACACACACACGTTTTTCAAAGCTTTCGCATGCACAATGGAGGCTTCGCATTGATATGAACAACCCAACATCTTCATGAACACACTCTGACATGGGATGGTAAATGCTATTTCATTTTGAATTTATTGTTATTGCTTTTTTTTCAATTTCATAACTTGAATTTTTTATTTTATAGTTACATTTTGTGAGTAATGGGAATAAATCAATTAGCATTTTGTTGTTTAGATTAGTTTCTAATCACTCAATCTAATCTATCACATCTTCCCAATTTCCCCATTACACACATGGAATATGGAAGCTAATACGTGTAAAATCAATTTGCTAATATTAAGAAAAGAATGTCCTTTGTATTGTCATTATCTTAGAGATAGACCTATTTGTTGTAGTAGTGTGTTCTTTTGTGTTCCAAAGCTCTATTTTTTTATGGCCAGTTCATCTAATCTTAAATCACACAAACTAGTGGTGATCTAAATTATTAAAGTACGTCTACATGTTACATTTCCTTTGTATTTTTCTATTCCACTAAGTTATAATTTTCCAAATGAAAAATGTTGATATAAATAAGTCCAGGCACTTACGCATCTCCATAATCTTTCAACAACACTATTGATGCACTAAAAATGTAAGCCAAGCATCATGCAATTACCTTTTAAAATATTGATCACTTTGTGCTTAAGCCATGTCTACTCTTTAAATGATGAGATATTTTAGAGGTTAATGTTATGGTTGAATTGAGGGTTTTGTTAAAATTTCTAAATGGACATTGTGAAAAATCATTTTTTTTATATTAACAAGTTTCATAATTTTTTAATTTCTTACTCTTATATGAGTGACATTTTTTAAATGAGAAATTATAGCAATTAGAAATAATAAAAATTAGAATTTAAAAAAATGTGATGTAAAATGTTATATAGACATAAAAATCCCTAAGTTTGTGGATGAAACTAAATAATCAAATTGACCTTATTTGTTTAAATACATACCAAAAATTTCCTTGAAGGACTCATCTATTTTTAATAATTTTAGATACTAGTTTGTGGTGCTTATCACTCCATGACCTAGTTAATTTTCCCTAGTGATTATGAGAGCTAATTTTGGTGAAGAATATTTTCAAAGCTACAATCCATATTAATTCCTTAGTATCCATCACATATCATCTAAATAATTTGACTTAATGCTAGAAATGTAGAACTAAGTGTTTATAAATATTTTATCTTCTTATTTAGTCTATTTGAGAGAAAAATAGGTGAGTTGGTGCACTCCTTTTTGTTTGTTTATTTAGGGGGTGAGCAAGTATATTGCCTTGTCATCACTATCACCAAAATATATTTGTATGGGAGGAAGAAAAATAAAGAGGGAAATGTTAAAAATGTATAATTGATTGTAATTTCTTATAATGTAAAGTAAATTTATAGGATTTAGTGAAATTCATTTTGAAAAATGTTTTATTGTTTATATATATATATATATGAACATAATTGTAGAGGAGGGGGACTAACCACACCAAGGCTCTAGGTCACAAAGGGCTGAGAGCGGAGGGCTGCCCTAATCTACCTCAAGTTGAATAAGAGCTTTTAGGTAAAGGATAGAGAATGAAGAGCACTCTCAAGTGCTTTTGCCACTCTACTAACTTGGAGATTTGATGGGGCTAAATGAGCAGGTTTTTGAAACCAGAACTGTACCTCAAACAACTCTCTGTCAAAGGATAGCAGCACAGGTTAGGGATGATAGCATGATGTGCTGACATCTCTCTAGGGTGTTGGTGTCCATACAGCTAGAAAGTACAAAGGCACAGTAAAAGGAACAAAATCCTACTAACTACTTAGCAGTTAAGGTCTAAAGCACTAACTAGGATGACAATAAGAAAAATGTATAAGATAATTATAAAAGTGATATAAAAGATTATAAAAGTGAAGGTGATGGAGATCAACTCACAAGAAGTCCAGCTCGCCAGCAAATTCCACCCAAACACGTACCTACACACGGCCAAGAGAGGAAAAATGTTGGGGATGTATAAGGGTTTGTCATAGTCAAACCCTTGCTTTGGTGTTTCCACCTCCACAGACAGCCAAAAAAGCCATGAGATATGAAATATGATAAAGAGATTAATAGAAAAGATACCAAATAATAACAATAACAATATGCTACATAAACCAAGTGATGATGCTATGGAAATAGAGAAATGAAACAATATCACCTTCTTAATCGAGGTGCCCTCAAGAACGTAGAGGAGGATGCAAGCTTGGTAAGGTCTACAATGCTACAACAACAAAGAAGCAGTCCCTTAAGACACCAAGTAGCAATTCCAATGGTGGAAAAAGTGCAACAAGACATAGAGAAGGTGTGTAGGAGCTCAAGAATCATGAAGCCAAAATCAAGCTAGCATGTGAGATTGTGTAGAAGGAAGAATGAGGGTGAAAGATATGCATTTGAAGAAGAATTAGGAGGGAAAGGGGCATTCTTCTCAGGTTGACAGGAAGGCACAAAGGTGTTATGCTTCATCTCCAATGGAGAACGTAATGTATCTATGAATTTTAGAGGTAGGAATCTATTAGGGATGGCAGCGTGCCATGTAGACAACCATGCATTGTGTGCACGTCCCTGACAAAAATTCCCCCATTGATGCAAAGGAAAAGTGCCAAGTAGATGCATTGTAGATAGGTGATGTGGAATTTCTTAGTCAAGATTGATTTTCCTAAAGTAGAGGGTGTAAGAGAGGAATTTGTGACAGGGGTGAAAATTCACTCCTATACATTTTACCCCCACTTTAGCGAGCATGAGTGTCAACAAATGTTTGGTAAAGTAGATTAAAGAGTTTAGAAATGTATACCTGAACCGTTGAGGAAGCAAACCACAATTTGGTGAACTCGAAAGTGTAGGGCAGGCAAATAACTCCATAGGTACTCTCCTGAGGAGGATTGAATAAAGGAATCTGTAGATCCTTAGAACTACGAAGTTGATGAAAGTGCATCGAAGGCTCACAGACCAACGATGGACAAATCTCGCAGGATGCAAGAACTTCACAGATCCTTGGACCTGCAAAGAAGGCGTCCCCCAGGTACTCTCTCTTGAAGGAATCCCAATGTAGGGGACTCCGTAGAGTTAGATTGGAAAGCGGTTTCACAAGCACACTTGCAAAGCAACATGTTAATCTATAGAAAAAACATGGTAGAAAGAAAAAATAAACCACACAGGCAAGAGAGCAAGTAGAAAATCACATAGACAATCAAAAAATTGAAGGAATAGCTTTCAAAAGGGTACCTCAGGAACCCTTTAAAAGAAAAAGGGTACGCTCAAGGGACACTCGGTTTGAAATTGGAAGAGTATTTTTTGCAAATCAATTCATCATCAAGGAATCCTTTTCAAAGATGTTCATTTCATCAAGGAAATTGAAAGGAAGAAGGTCCCCTCACAAGGGGAAGGTCAAACTTCGCCCACAGGAAAAGGTGCTTCCTCCTCAGAGGAAATTTTTTCAAATTATTTTTTTACAAACCCATGATGAAGGAAGTACGTTTCGCTAGGGGTCCTTGTTGAGGAATGCGATTGTGGAAAAATATTTTCAATATATTTTCAAGAAAAGATTCATTGGCCACTGAATACATTTTTTCAAAATCAAAGTTGATATGATAGCCCCCCCTTAGGATGGTGTGTGCTAAAAGTAGAGGCACATGACATCCTAAGGAGAGAAAAGCAAGAATGAAAAAGTGATGATGTGGCCCACAAAACATAGCAAGATGTAACCATGGTAATTTTGTTGCACACTCGAGGGAAAACACATGAGTACCACAACATCACAAAACAAGCATGAGAGATAAGAGAACAAAAATGCAAGAAAAGACAAAAACACCACAAACAAGGGACACAAGGGAAATTTGATATTTTGGGGTCAAATCTGCTCATAAATATAGATAAATAGATTATAATAATATATAAAATAACTGTCATCAACCCCCTACTTTATCAAACCATATGAAGAATGTACAAGAAGACAAAATGAAAATAAAAAAAATGGGTCAACATGGAAGGGAAGCCTAAATGCCCCCAACACTTTGTATCATCCCCAATTGTCAAAAATCAATACACATAATAAAGGAAGAATGATGTAACAAATAGAGGAAGTTTTACAACACATAAACACTCCTATATCCAAGTACCTACAAGGGTGACAAGGGTCATCCAAGAACATATAACACAAGCATGGGGGAACACAAACACACACAATCTACTCTATAGATAAAGAAGAGGTTCCCCCTTAGTCCTCATCAATCGAGAGGTCATCGGCCTCCCGATCTAGATCATTGTAAGGGGAAGGAGGATTAGCCTACAAGGGCGGGATATCAAGGGGGGAACCCTCTGACCCCCTTGTTATCAAATTTTCACCACAACTCAATTTGACAGAGTTGGTTTATTCAAGATGCATTTTAAGGTGAAGAGTTTCAATTTACTTCTGTAGATGTTTAACCATTGCAAGTGTTTAAGTTTATCGTGGAATATATAAATGAAATGTGTCTGGTTGCTTATTATCAATTGCAGTGTTAAGTATTGCATGAAATGAAAAAGGAAATGCTTTCATTCTAATATTCATTCATAGTGTTTCAAACATTGTTTTGCAAAAGGAAAAAGCACATAATTGAACAAGTATTTCACAAATGTTGTAATTGTATTCATTGGATAATAAGAACCAAGTGTCCCACATAAGTCGTGGGAGTAGCTAATACAGTGTATCAAAAGGAGCATGCTACACTACTAAAGATTAAAGAAATAGAAATCACATAAGAAGGAACATAATCATCATTGCCTGATATCTTCAGTTGATTTTAGAATGGTGCACATTTTTTTGCTCCTGAGCTCCTTGTAGACCTACAAGAGATGTTGAAAGTTGTTAGAGCTCTGACTATGAACATTCCTACATGAATCATCAACATTAATGTAGAATGATGCTCATTGATACATTGAAACAACTGAGCAAGAGCAAGAAGTGTGAAAAAATCCAAGGAGGAAACATCATAGTAATACATTGTTTTAATCTTACATTGTTTGTTTCCATGTGCAGGTATAGTACAAGTCAAGTTGTTGATATAGTTTGAATATCATAAAGCATGTGGTGTAAAATGGACTCCCACAAGGGTTGAGACCCAGCATGCTATCCCTCAAGCATTCAAAGAGGGGTTTTCAAAAGAGAAGCAACTCAAAGATGCTCAAAGAAACATGTATCTGAAGGAGTGCATCAAGTGACATGAAGACTCAAGCAAGTGATCACCTAGGATAGTCAAGTCAAGTGCAATGAAATGAAAATCATGATCCATTGCCCAAGTGAACTGCAATCAAGTGCATCATCTCATAGTGTGATAGTGAACAGGCATGCATAATCATGCAATGATAATTGAAAAGCTTCAAGTAATGTTTGAGCTTCATTGTGTTTGTGTATTTCAAGCAAACAATGGAAAGAAATTAGCTTGTTTCATTAAAAATATCCTCTGAGTAAAGTAAAGGTTTGCAGGATGGAAGTAAATGAACATGCTATAGTGACATATACACAAGAATGAAATCATGGTTGCTTTTCATAAAATAGTGAGCTAATGCCAAAATGCATCTGTGTGAAATTAGAGAAAAGTGAATACATTTTTCCTAGAATGAAAGCAAATGCAGTGATACCAATCTTGTGTTTCAGTAGAAACCCACATAAGTATACATGGTGAGGTTCCAAAATGTAGATATAATGAAATATTTCAAGCTCATACAAGAATGCAGAAGACCCAGTTGTCCTCTCATGGTCGTGGCCTGGGAGAGAAAATTTTCTTCATAAGCCACAATACCCACTTAGGTTTTTATGCTCGAAGTACAAATACAAAGCAAATTGGCAATGGTTCGAGCCTTAATAACAAAGGAGCCTTCACGAAATGGTGGAATCAAAGCTACAGGACCACAGCCAAGAAGGGTTTTGAAAACCCAAAAAATGGGAAGTTTCCACTCAAAAAGTGTTTTCATTCGACAAAGATATCACTTGCACACTGTGGGTCAAGCCCCATGAACTTTCATTCTACAGAAAATAAAGATAATACATGGTGGTGGTCGCGGCCTATGTAACAACCGAGCTCAAAAGACACACAGAGCTTTGTTTTTTTGAGAGAGAAAGCTTGAACGAGGTTTATTTAAGAGGGAAATGCTTGTGGAATGGAAGAATAGAGAGCTTACCTTCTATGTCGAGGTGGAGAATCCCAACAAGCCCGTGTCTAGAGCTTCATGAAATGCTCAAAACAAGTCTCCATTAGCGGCCATGTGTATGGCAGGAAATGTCAATGCCATAGAAACATAAAAATTCTGAACCCTGAGAAAATCAAATTTCTCAAATTTATAGCAAAGATGTGACCTTGTGGTGCCAAAATAGAAAAATGATAGTCATATTTTGTTGTGATTCAGATTAGTGAATCCTTCTTTGTCCTATTATTGTGGGTGTAGACACTTAAAAATGACCTAGGCCTGCAAGCTTCATTTTTACCACTTTCATCCTAGCATAATTAAGACATTTAATTATGTCCTTGGTCCACATTCGACTATTAATTAAATAATTTATAATTGTTTAATTAATTCATGTCATTTATTCTTCATGATTATTAAATAAATAAATTTTATTTATTTATTAAATAAATCATTAATTGTCTAAGTCTTAACATGAATTAAATAAATTTCTTAATTTATTTAGATTTATATATATTTCTTCACGATTATTAGATAAATAGAATTCATTTTAATACGTCACTAAGCATACTTAATTAAATGGCAAGGTTAATTTATTTAATTAAGGTAAAATCTTATCACCTTCAAATTAAATAATTAAGTTAATTATTTAATTTGCCAGTACTAATATTGTTACATTTTAAATAAGTTAGAATTATTTAGAAATGTCATCTCAATCTTAGCTGTCGTTGAACGACAAATAATCTGAAAGATTGGCTAGTATCTCTCAAAATCCATAATTTGCAGATTAATTTAATTCAAATTGGTAATTAAATCTTCCAAAATCAAACTGATAAGGCTGATTCTTGATTTTCCAAATCTATCTTGGTCCATATCTTATCTGTTTTGGATCTTGCAAATCGAGGGCAATCTTATCTTCTTGATTTTTGAGAAGCCATTTTATTTTCTTATTAATTTGTCTCATTTTATTTATAAAGTGATTGAGGTTTATTTTGTGTGGATTCGATTCCGGGTTTGCCTAACCCTAATTAAGGGATTCTCAAGATTTAATCTAGATCATCGATTCGAGGAGTTCCATAATAGCCGATTAATCTCGTTCGTCCGTTCGAAATGGCATTTTCTATAAAATGCCATCTTCTTCTCACTTTTCGATTACACACGCACATGCTGACATTTTGCATAGACATTCTAGGCATTTATTTACTTGCACATTTATTGTCATAGGTAATTTTAATATTCATTATAGTCATTTTATCAAATCTTGGCATTTATTTAGGCATAGGCATTGTCAATCATAGATTTTTAGGCATAGGCATTTAGATTTTGAGTAAATCCTTCAAAACTTGCTTTAGTCTTGTCACTTGTCATAGTTGCTCATACACGAATCTGAGGGCATCTTTATTTACTACAAGCTAGGAGGTGTAGCGAAGGTGAAACATGGAAGATGGAGGATTCAGGTTATATAATTCCCTTTTATTTTCATTGTATTCCCTTGTGCTTCGTTATTTTCAATGGATTTTGATGTTATTGATCTAACCATCTAACAATCTATTTTTCCCTTGATTACAGTGGGTTATTGTCAAGATTTTCAAATAGGTTCAGGTTGCATATTGTATTCAGTTTCCATGGAGTATTTATGCAAAATACTAATGAGCTAAATGCATTAAGGTGAATTGTGAGAGTTAATTATTTTGAAAGAAGTGTTGTGAGTTAAGTTTTATCAGAATCTCAATATCTAGTTGGTCATCATAAGTTGTAGGTGTTAATTTTCAGTTTTCTTCCTACTCCCCTTTCCCCTGAAAGTTCATAGATTAGGTGATTAACTAGAGGGAACCAGCCCACTCCAGAGATTCACTCTCTCCAATTGGTTTACCCACAAACCAATGAGTGCTTCCATGTTGCAACAAGATAGACAAGTGCAACTTGCCTAAGGGTGCAATCTTGATTGCCAAAACCCCTCACAACAAGAGCCAAGGAAGGAGACCCCTCGAGGTCTTCTCCACTCAATTATTGTGGGGTAAAGTTAGTGATTTCATAAATATCATTGATAAGTTCAGGACCTCATCTAAAGAATTGAACATGCACTTCATAGGAGTGTCGTGTGTCAACTCAATGGGTGAGGGAGATGGCACTCGAGATTCACTGCTAGGCTCATCAAGAGACTCGAGAGTAGTGACAAACTCCAAGGATGTCAAGGATTCCTCCATCACTAGCATGGCACAAGCTAATGCAGAACCACCCTCCGAAGAAGGTGGACCCTATTGATATGTGGTAACTGATCATGCAAATAATAAAAACTCGATGGAAGAATACTTAGTTAAAGTTGGTGGACTAATCGTGCAAATACTTAGTAAAAAAGGTTGGTGTTGTGACTTCTTTGTCGCGTGATCGTGTCATAGTAGAACTTTCGAACCTCATGTCGAGAGTTTCAAAGTTATAAAAACCTCTAACTTGTTGATCCCAAAGGAAATTAGGTGAAATTTTAAAAGCCGATCGAAGGAGTGCCAAGTCGGGAGATCGGGAAGTTAGGAAACTTCACAACCCCACACACTACTGTATTTGACTACAAATTCTGATGAATGTTTGGTGACATATCAACAAAATATTGTCAACTTACCGATGCAACACTGATTTAAATTTTGTTGCTGGATTTTCGTCACTTTAACGACCAATTTTTATACGTCGAAACCACGACCCAACATTGTCGGTCAGCGCCATAGAAAATGTTAGCAGTGTCCGTCACAAAATCAACGTAACTTCATCCATCTATCGACGCAAAAAATCATAAAACGTTGCAGAATGCCCATTTGAAATCGTCAAAAAAACACCAAACATTCATCCACTTTCTGACAAAGTGGAGCAAACCATAATTTTCATTACAATGAAAACTATGGCGCATGTACAACAACCTTGTCGCAAATTTTTGTGGTTTGTTGGGCTATGTTCATCAAAATTGCGACGAAACCCTATAGTTTTTTTTTTTAAATTATTCATTCAAACATCTTCCCTCAGAGAACTAGAACATTAACAATTATCATCTGATAGTGTATCAGAAGTTTGAAAGGTAACAACCATGTAGCCTTTGATGTCATACACTCTCCATATATGTGTCTCATTAAAGCTTGTCAGTTTCTTTGCATGCATAGATAAAAATCCCAATTCACAAACCCAAAGTTGAATCTCCTTTCTTACAAAGAAAATGTGAGATAGAAGAAAATAACTCCTTGTCACAAGTAGTTGATTGGTAACATATAACATATAACATGCATTCATCCATCCATTAATAACATATAATATTCATTCATCCATTCATTAATAACATATAACATTCATTCATTAACATATAACATTCATTCATTAACATATTCGCATTTCGTTTCATTGGCATATAACATTCGTTCTTTTACAAGTTTTACGCTTATCCGAAATATGGTTTGTCATAGTATGATTACGATCGCTTTGCTGGGCTAAAAGAGTGGGTATCGTTGCCTCGATCCATAATAATACGCCAGTTGTTTTTGCCCTCATCATAAATCTTAATGTAATTCCAGTTACCGTATTACTCACGATCATGGAATTCATTCTGAGGGGTTATTGCTGGCTCGACTGAAGTTGGTGCTCGTTTCATTATTCATTTTGCCGCGAAAAGGTATTTTGGTATGGTCAAAGATGGAGGTGATTTCAATGAGTTGCACATCCGTGTTGCTGATCTGCATGCCGCTGGCTATCCGTTCTCCGTGGCACTTTCCTGAGTCTCGGTTTGGGGGGCTTTGAAGTCTATTGCCAATTGCAATTAAATATATTTAAAACAGTGGTCTCTTGCTGATGGGGACATCATGATTCGATCTTATCGCTGACCTGCATACTCTGCGGCCAACGCCAGTTGAGCACAAAGGTGCATTCTGAATTTAAATACACCAATTTACTGATTGACCGGTACCAGAACGTTGTATTAATCCATCTTTCGATTTTGTAAGCACGCCAGAATACCTCTGATGTCAGGATGCTGAAGTGACCTTCATCGGGGTTAGCCTCCCGCCCCTCATCGACTCGCAATTCCAATGTCATGTGCAGTATTATCATTGCTTGCTTGTTTAAAACAAATAGGAAGATAATTACTTTATGGTGGAAATTAATATTGAATAGATTGCACAAGTATTCAATTTTAAATAAACTTTATTGAGTTTATCTACCTACATTTCGGATGCAGTGGAAGATTGTGTTTCCAGTCAAGACTCTTAATGCGTTCCAGCCATGGCTCCATACCTTGCTGAAGGCAATCGTGCCTTAAAGTTCTCTTACGTAGAGACTGTGAATTCAAAGCCATTTTGCATAAGATCCTTGAATTTTGCTTCACCTTGGTGTGATAAAGCCAAATTGTTTTGCAATTTATTATTTGGATGCAATATTTCCCATTTTATTGATACTTTCAATTCGTAAAGCTATTCACATCCTAACCACAGACCAAGTTTGTATTTGCCGTGTTTTCTAGTCTTTCCTTTTTGCCTTGATGTGTTGTTGGGCAGCCTATGAAAGTTTGAAATCGTTAGATTATATAAAAGTGGTGTATATATAATTACATTTGTTGATAATTATCACATACCTTCCTTGGCTTGGTGGTGTCTTTCCTTTTTCTTTTCAGCCTTCTCCTTTCCATCGGACACCAGGTCCTTCCACTCCCTATCCATAATCATGGGGGGACACTAGTACTTTTTGTTCTTCTATCAATTATGACCTATATTGAGTCACTCCACATACCACTGGAATGCAGTACCGGCTTTCTCTTAAGGACATGCGTTGGTGAATGTGTACTGCCGAACAACCTTCATGGAGGTTGGAAGGTTCAATGTAATATCATTTACATTTTTAAGCATCATTTTCTGCAAAAAGATCATAGGATCATTAGTCTAAGAATGATCAATAGAAATAGAGAATTTCAATTGGATTATATATAAATAATAATTAAAACATTTTAAAGTGCGGACCTCTTTATTAGGGCGAAATCCTCGGTCACCACCACAAATGTGATGACAATGTTCCCGATACCAGTATCTGGGGAAGATCTAAGATATTTAGCACAAAGAGCAATGTCCACCCGATGCCTAGTGGCCTCTGCATCCCTAGGTACGTATCTCACGGCATGTTAAATGTGTTGCTACAAAGGGTGCACTGCGTCTGCATGTTATGTGTTAAAATTTCGATCAACAATGCTAAGAGCCGCGGATGATGGGGTCAGATGATATCATGTACAGAAGATGGGACCGACACTTATTTATATAAATTTTGCAATGCTTGATCATAGACTGGTAGCATCATGAGGATGCAAAAATCCTATAAAAACAACACATATTTTAGTTCATGACATAAAAGAGTACAAAATATAAAACTATGAATGAAATTATGTTATAATTAAAGATCTCATGATAGCTTACTTGCAAGTTTCATGCTCTCTCAGTCAATATTTTAACCCTTTCTCTTATCTCATTTGTTTGAGGCACTATGAATAACAACTGAAGGATTTCTTCATTTAATTTTTTTTGGGTCTTCCTTATCATATCCAGAGGGTTTTTGAAATATGTGATGTCATCATCGCATAATAGTGACTGCACCTCCCTGTGGATGCTCTCCTCTACTCCTAGTGCCTTTCCCCAATCATTCGACTGCGACAAGAATATTAAAAACATTATCAAAATTAACCCAATAAACTTATGAAAAAAACATAATAATAAAAAATTTTGCTCGTATCTAATTTGTACAATTACAATGAGGTAAACCTGTTGGGTAGAAGTGCCTAAAGATGCATCACGATCTATGCTTTGGGCTAGAGCCTTCCCCCTACAATCAATGTCCTGCTGTGACAAAAATTAAATATAAAAAAACATTACCAAAATGAAACCAATAGACTTACGAAAAAAACATAATAATAAAATGGTATATTGGAGTCATTAATTGGAGGTTGGGTAAAATGGTATATAGTATGTACCACCCCCATAGTAACTATGTTTGTATCTATGTGATTAAAATTGTAATTGATTAGCAACTCCTCCCCTACAATTATTGATTTTATTGCACATGCGAATACACGGTTTCCCTCACGCGCCTCAAATATGCAATTAGGTTGCTTATTTGTTGACCCAGGTTGTGTACTGTTTATAAACCCTGCAATATTCCCTGATGCTTTTGGCCTTCCGTCAATGTACATATCCACTCATTTATTTTGATCCTTATCTTTTAGTTGTATATAATTTTCTAACAGTGCATACCTACGCATACTTCGTGTATATCAAACCAGCTACATCCAATATTTGTAATTGTAACAAGGTCTGACATACTCCATCAATTTAGTAAATTTATTGTAATAGACCTTTATCTCATCCATGCAAAATAGGCCCAAACCATGTAATGACGATGGTGCTATGTGATATATCCTCTCGTTGACACAAAAATTGGTGTTTATTGGAGGAAGTTCCTTGGGTACCCATTGTTTCCATAGATGTTTGTACCTCAAGGGCACCTCAATGTAGCCTATGCTCTCATCATCATAATAACATGACCCCCCTTCAGCAAGAAAAAATTCCATGCATTTACGGAATTTTCTTCTAATCTTTTGACCTCTAGTTGATCTCCCTCTTTTAGACCTACTACATGTCTCGCTTTCCTCTTCTCTTCCTGAATTTCCCTCACTTGAGGAAGACAGATCTGAAAAGTACCTATTTGGTGGTACCTGCACTCATAAGGATGTTGGATGAAGTTCTTTCATGGTGATGTGATCCCAAGGTATGGGGTTGGAGGATTAAAAACCAAGGTTGTCACTACTAGTCAAATGCATGTGGAGGTAACAATAGTTGTGAATGTATCAATAAACCTTGTAAGGGTCTAATGATCAGAGATCACTTGGTAAGCATGGGAATGGTTTGTACGGTCACCAACCTTGTGTTTTGAAGCCTTGGGTTTTGGGAACATCTAGAGGAGTCATTGTCTTGTTTCTTGGAGATTGATTGGGTTAGTTGGTGGAAGGTTGCTATTACTTTTTGTACCTATCTATGAAATTTTTTGCACCTTTGATGTGAAATAGCCCCTCGTGCAACCATCCTTTCAATCTATTTCTAAATTGATAGACCCCTTTCCTTTAATGATTAAGCTCCACAGGTTTCTACCCCTATGGTTTTTTGGGTCCCCCAAATAAAATAATAAAAGATGGGCCCTACTCAGAAGAACCCCAAAATGTATCAAAGTTTGTTTATTTCTTAAGAATCCAGTTAAAGAAGCTAATTGGGTCCCTCCCTATCCAACATTCCTTCACCATTTTCTGGACACCCACAGCATCTTCAAACCATTTATACTCTTCTAGAACTTGAAAAAAAAAATCCACTTTCATTAGTGTTCTCTTTCGGGCTTTCCCTAGTGCTGGCATCTGTACTGTTCTTTTCGAGGTTTGGTTGAGTCAGTGAAATATTTGGAAGTTTTTAATGGCTCCTTGTATTTTTTTCATCTCTTGTACTTCTATACATTCTCTTATGGACAGGCACTAGGAATTTTTCATTACACTCATGGACCATGTATTGTTTTTAGTCCCTTTGATCATTTGTGGACCTCAATATCTAAATTTATTTCATCAAAGTTTAGAAATTTGAACCCTAGTGAACTTCGTGTGTTGTTATGTGATGGGAATTCCTTTCAATATTATAGTAGGAAAAATATGCTAAGACAGATACAAAAACTATAGTTCACGGACCAAAAATGGCCACCCAACTGATTGAACATCTCAAAGCTTGGTTGTTCAAACTAACCAGACACCAGTACTAGGTAGTACTTGGGTTTTTCAATGGGACATTGGCTCGAATTGACCAAAATATAGCATACAACACCTTGATGGGAACAAACAAAGTCTAAATCACTGTACTTGCAACAAGATTTCTAAATTTGCGGGAATAACCATTTACAGTCATTATCCCTTGGTCGATTTTCCCTTTATGAGTGCCAACACCTCTCGCTCTAGCTTTCCTCCTATCAAATGGTTCATATTCTTCCTCCTCGACTCAATGTCCTTGCAGCACTCATCCAATGAAGTCTCGCAACTCTCCACTCAAGGGTTGGATGCAATGGTTCTCAGTGCAACTCTCCAGTTAGGGTCTCGGTGCAGTATGTTATGTCGTGCTCCTATGCACAGGGTACCAAAATTCAAAATATATAGTTTATATATATGCTATGTCAACATATAGTTTATATACAAAATATATATGCTATGTCAACACATAGTTTATTTTATTTTCTACAAAATATAATTTTTGTATGGTGGCTTGCTAAGCTTATATAGTTCATTTTCTCTTTCTTTATAATTTTTGATGATTTATTTCCTATGACATGATTGAATATTATCTATAGTCCTAGTGATTGTTAAAAATGCTTATGATATGTGATGTTTAATCATGATGGATGTATAAGAATCAGTGATTGAAATACTACTTGACTAAATATTGAGCTATCTGATATTTTGTCATTTAAACATCATGGAAGAAATGCTTGCGATCAATGTCTTATTAATGTAGCCTACAAGGTTTCTTTTCCTAGTTTTTTTTGGTCTTATTCTTGTTATGACTTATTTTTTTACATTGGTCTATTATAGTAATGGGGAGCATATCTAGTGAATTGATTCTTTCAGTCTCTTTGATTCTTATCCTTGTGCATAACGAGTTTTCTTCTATCCTATGATTCATTGATTGTTGGTTAAAAACACTCATTACAACTAACATGGATATGAATTATGATGTGGGTGTGAGAAGGGATTGTTGAATATGAAGGAATGGTTTAGGAAAGTACTCATTAATCCAAATGAGTCATTTTCTTGTCATGGAATGTGTTAAGAGACTTTAAAATTAATATATTCAATATAGTTAATATTGACACATCTAAAGCATGCCAAAGGCACTTCAGAGATATGTTATGACATAAAGAATATTGTTAAGGTGATGTCAATTCTTGATCCATTAGGGTAGGAAAACATAGATGCATTGGTACAAAAGGTTCCATTCAACTTGGAGGAAATGGATAATTACCTAAGGGGCTAATGTGAGATTGGACCAAGTTTATATTATGATACAAATAGCTTTGGAAAAGGGATGATGAAATGGTTAAGTATGGGAAATTGTAGAGATAAATATAACACCAAGGGAAGAACACTAGAACTAATTTTAGCACTATGGATTAATATAAGACTCAAAATTCCACTAAGAGGCATCCCTTACCTCTTAAATTAATTCCATAGGTGGGTTTATCCTCCAATATAGTGTCATTGGTTAGCTTATCATGTGAACTTCCGCTATAAGTAGGATTACCATACACTTTCATAACATGCATGACCTCATTTTTTAGTCTCAAAACCCTCCCATATCATCAACGCATGCGTCTAGGCTAACCATGTCAAGTTTCACTCCATACAAGCACAAATTGAAAAAATTCAACATTGGCCCCATTCACATGTCACTATTTGGGGTCAACATAAGGAAACACTAATTTTTTGGGAATGAAATAACCAAAGATATGATCAAATAATGTCTAATCATAAATAGTCAGAGTAATTAGGATTTGATCATATGGAAATTTCTAGGAGAGCTAAAATAGTTGT
Organism: Sequoia sempervirens; assembly: GCA_007258455.2. NCBI lineage: Eukaryota > Viridiplantae > Streptophyta > Pinopsida > Cupressales > Cupressaceae > Sequoia > Sequoia sempervirens. The sequence continues at coordinate 75,637 of VDFB02323473.1, read as the reverse complement.
AACATCATGAATTAATTATGTAATGGCATAAAAATTAAAACATCATGAATTAATTATGTAACCATATAATTCAAATATAATTCTATCAAGAAATCAATATCAAATAGATAATATAATCGGATAACTCATACATTTCAATGTCATTGATCTTCTTCTTCATCCAACTCTTTGTCTGTATCATCCAATCTAGTTCAACATTGTAAGGATTGGTCATATCATCATCATCATCATTGATATCAGTTTGGATAATGTCATCATCCACATGGATATCATCTTCATGAACATTAACTCCTACATCATCATGATTTAGTTCCTCTTCTTTGACATCTTCGTCAAGCACATCATCAACTAACTATTGATCCTGATCATCATCTACATCATCTTCTAGTTCTTCGGTATCTTCTTCTTCCACCACATTATACTTTACCGGCCTTCCTCTTGGATCATGTCTAACAACAAATGACCAACCTGATTTACCTAGAACCTTTGAGTAAAATACCTACTCACATTGGCTTGGAAGAACATAGGGCTCATTTCCAGCTTGCTCGATCGACCTTGTATTAACCATGGTAATTCCATTATCATGTTCAATAACAATTCTCTCAGGATCATTTTCATTCAATCGTATCCTATACCATTGGACGATGAACATAACTAATTTGAAGGACTTAAATTCACACTCAAGTATATCATCCAAAATCCCATAGTATTGATTTTCTGAGACTTTTGGATGTATGTCACTTCTAGATGAAACATTAGTCACCTGAAAGACTGCAGTTATCCCAGAATCACAAGTTTTCTTCGTGTCATCCAACTTTTTGATTCGAAATGTATGACCATCGCACCACATAGCCTTGTGGTGTTTCACCTGCAATATGTCAAACATGTAAAAATTATTGCATTGTCAATTGATAAAAATATTTATTCTTGGCCGAATGCATGCAAAGAAAAAAAACTCAACATATTTATACATCAATATAATTGAAAATAATTAAATAATATGGGTGATTAATATATTTATACGTACCTGTTTATCTCTTAAACCATATGCTAAATCAATTTCCCTTGGTGTGACATTGGAATCTCCATTACAATGAGCTTCTTTAACCAATGAAGCCATGTCTTCCCATGTTAATGTGCGACCAAATTGTTGGCATCGTTCAATCCATACCATCATCCAATCAAGATTGTTTGTGACGTACAAATGTAGTGCATCCCACTCTCGGCCAACTGTATCAAAAAAAATTGAAATTCACAAATGATGTATAATTAGTTAATTACCATGGTATATGACCTTAATTTATAATTGATGTACCTGAAAACCTAACATCCCACTACCAATGATCTTATTATCTTTCGTAAGGAACCTCTGAACTATATGTATCCAAGACCCATTGTTCATACATTTCAAATTGAAGAGATATAACATATCAGCCAAGCAGTATCTATGTCACCCCGATCATGTTTTATGTTTATATTGGCAGGATACAATATATCAACACAACAACTAGCAAGCTTCATCGATAAAAAAATTGTAGGAATGGCCTACATGTGTTGGAACTAGAATTTTCATTCGAAATTATGATGGTCCTTTCATATGAAATAAAAAAAATTCCTTAAAAACCATGTTTTTACCATTCACAAGGTCAAAATTTCCTTTTAATGCCTTACCGCAGCCTCCAATAAAGCAACTCATGGTAGCGTAGTGGGTAAAGGAAGTAATACACTATATGTCGCTATACCGTGGAAGGTTGATGTCTTTCCCGCGGTAGAGCGAGGTCATGATTAATACTAATAGAGGGAACCGCTATACCGCGAGGGGTTGAAATGAAGCCCATGGTAGAGTAGTAAGCTAAGAACATAAGTAATAATGCATCGCCATACCACGGAGGGTTGGAATGGAGCCCACAGTAGAGTGGTGAATAAGAATAGCGATAAGGAGGAACTGCTATACCAGTGGGGATGAAAAATGTCATGCGGTAGTGCAGTAATTTGTAGTTGGAGCATTAAATGAAGGATAGTCACATCAATCAACATCGAAGTATGAAATTCAGCTCGGTATGAAAGATTTGAATGATGACGAACTTAAGATATGAAATTAATGTGGTATGATATCAAAATTTAACAAGGAAAATTGAGAATTTGTGCACTCGTGCTAGCAGAAGTTGAATACAGGCCAGCTCAAAGTATGACAGTGGAAGAATTCTATAGAGTGAGACAAATTATGGGTAAGTCTACTTATCATTCATTGAAATTTAAACGATGGCGCCAAAGAAATCAGAGGCGGGAACTAAAAAGGAAGAAAAATCTAGTAGAATTTCATTGCAGTCGCCATTACTTGCCCTGTTACCTGGTTCAGTAGATAAGGGTTATAAGAAAGTATTTAAGGATTTAGCTCAGACGTGTAGGGACCCAATAATTCCACAGTCTGGGTGGAATTTATATTGGTATTTTTTATAGGAACAGAGATGAAAGGGTTCCAGTGTCAAACCCATGGACTTTTGAGATAGGAAAATTAGTTGTTCCTAATGTTTTTGTTGATGTCAAGCTAATCATAGCCTTGGCCAATAAATATCATGCCCCATCAAAAATGGTCAGACTTCCAGATGGTCAATGTCTGGTAGATATCTCGAGGGAAGCTATAATTAGGTGTTTTGATCTAAACAGGTAGGTTGTCACCGAAATTGACTTGGGGAAGCTGGAGCAAGAATATAGAAGGTTGAAAAGGACCTATAGAACTGATGAACTCCCCTTACACATGAAAATGGGTGACAAAAATAGAGTCATGCCCATTCACTCTTCAAGACTTGAACCCTTTCCAATGTTTGACTTTTAGACCCATTTCAAAAATACCTACTATGCATTATGTCAAATTCTTGGAGTTGATGTAAGGAGAATATGTCAATAGGGTTCATGAGAATGGCCATGAGTATCCAACATCCTGAATCAAATGTGGAGTTTGATTTTTCTTCATTCATTGAGGAACAGATTCATGAAGGTCTGTTACAGGTTAGGGAAGCCAAGGCCCCCATAACTTTTAGAAAGTACTCCTTATTATGTCATTTGATTCTATCTCAAAATGAAACAAAATGGACAAAGAGGATGAAATTGAGAACACATGAGAATGGAGTTATGCTCCCAGTACAAAATTGGTGTTATATTTGGGATAGTAAATGCAATGAAAGTGATTATGTTGTATTTAGGGATGATTTTTTCATCGGACTGATTGCTCATCTTGGTTTTCCTACACCAAGATTACCACAATCCCTAATGGATGTCATGAGACCCCTACAATACAAACTGGATCAAGGTTTTACACATAATTATGTTGATTGGTTTTTGATGTCACAACACACCATCATTAGGGTATCTGGTTGTGATCAGGCCCCTCATATTTTACCAAAATTTGTGCTTAGCAAAGTATTGTTTTTAGAATTTATGTGACAAATGCTCTGGATGGAGCATGATTTGATGAAAAATTAGAAAAAAGGCACATTTCTACCTGATTTGACGGTATTTGAAGAATTTTCAATTGGATCAGATATGTTGGAGGAATTGCAAAGATTTATAAAAGCTAATTTTACTCTCAAATCAGGGAAAGAGAGAATATGTGATCCAAAAGGCCACATCAACAATATCAGAAGAACCCTACTCATAAAGAGGGCAATAACACATGAATTTGATTCAGAAGAGGATGTAATAAGAAACCTGGTCTATTTTGCAGATGTTTTTGAAAGAAGGAAAATATGGTTAATGATGATGAGATGTGAGGATCAAGAGAGAGGAAAAGATAAGAAGTTCAAGGGGTTTTTTGATGAGGAGATACTTTTTTTAAAAAGAATGCAATTAGTCCTTGGTAAATTTGATGAATTATCTAAAAAGGCTCAAGAAGAGAAATCAGCCCCACTTCCTACACCCCAGCCACCAACATCCACAACCTCTACATCACATACACCACCTTCATCACCAATTCATCCATCTCCTCCATCTCAAACAAATGAGCCTCCTGCCAAGAAATAGAAGATTGGGTCACTAGTGGACTATGAGTCAAGTGATGAAGAACAAGAGGAAGTATTAACTTTGGCTAAGATGAAAGAGGTTGCAGAGAAATAGAAAATCCTTGAGCCTCATGATCCCAAGATGAGAATATCAGAGGAGGCTATTGATGAAATGCAGGATGATGAAAGAATTATTACTTCCCTGAGATTCATGGAGGATGATGACTTTATCCATACTAGGGAGCTCAAATATTTTTGGATAAAAATGAAGATGAAAAAATTTGATGACAGACTTAAAATTAACCTCATTGGAGCTGATGATTCGAAACATGTAGAAGTGTAGGCACAAACAATGGCAGAGTTAAATATTGAAAAATGTCAATATTACTCCTAAAGAAGCAAGGGAGTTAGTGTTGAAAATGAACATGCTCATTAAACCAGGAATGGAGCTCTCTAAAGTGTTTCTGTTGGATCAAATCAGAGCTCAAGATGATCCCAAATTGGTTGCAAAATTTGATTTGAAAGGAGTATCAGGGACAGGATATAATCCAACTTCCCAGACCCTTGCCCTATGGATGAAACAGAAAAGCACAATGAAGCCTAGGCTTCTAGATGTGGTGTAGGAAATGAGAGGGTCTGCTCTGGTTAGAACTATGAAGGACACTACTCCCACAGAAGCAACAACCATGACAATGCATTCAGCAATGTTTACAAGAGATGTAGTGGAAAACATGGAAAAGAAGATGAAAGAGTATGAGAAAAGACTCAAACTATCAAATGAGGATATAAATAAGTTATTCATTGAAAATGTTAGATTGAAACAACAATTGCCACATTCCATATATGTAAATGGGAATGAAATGGTTGTATATCATCCACCTGCTTCAGTTGAAGATCCAAAGATTTAGCAATTGAAAGAAGAGGTTGAGAAACTAAAGAATCATAATGTGGATGATATCAAATGACACATCTTGAGTACCTTGGAGGAAATACTGAAACACAGAATTGAAGTTTTAAAAGATAAAATAATTGGAGTTCACGAGGGCTTTAGCCATTTGGTAAAAGCTTTGGAATAGATAAATACTAATTCCCCTATCTTAAAGGAATTGCAGAAAAGATGGCAGCCCACTTACCATATCTTAACCACTCTGTGTAAAGCCACACAAAGAGATCCTAATGCACCCCCAAGGTTAAAACCTACTCAATAAATGGTAAAAGGAATCATTGATGAGCAAAATTATTTGATTGATATGAAGAAGAAGGTAGAAAACAGAAGGAATTCATTTGATTCAATAAAACACAGTTTTAGCCCTCTGATCGTTAAAGGTGATGGTCAACTCAAGGATGTGGATGAATGGAGAAATGAATTTGATCAAATGATTCCACAATGTTTGACACATATACAAGGTGATGGTAATATCAATCTAGAAAAATTTCATGCTCTACTTGATGGAATTATTGCATTGGATAATGGTTAAAGTTCGTTGTAGATGCCAGAAACTTGCTTGATAGCAGATGGAAAAGCCATTTGTCAAACTTCACTACTACACAGGAATAAAAGTGGCCAAATGATTTAACCATAAGCAAGTGGTAGGAGAAATACCTCGGTTCAGATGAAGATTAATCACTATCAATGATGATTATCATAAAGTAAAATCTTTGCATAGGTCTTTGGTGACTCGGGCTTTTACTCAGAGATTAACATAATTGTCATGTGTTAGTTGTTAATTGTTTGAGTTATATTTTACATGTTAGTTAAGTTTTATTATCAAAAGTCATGTCTTTTGGTTTGAAGCTTGTTGCCTCTCCTATAAATAAGAGAGACCAGACCAAGAAAAAATTATTAAGATAGGAGTAGATAGAAGTAGGAGAATAGAGATTGATACAATTTTTACATCATAAGGGACCAAGATGCACGTGTAAAATTATTGATGAAGTTAATGGAAAATCTATGATTCGGTGGCTCTATGTTGGTATCAATTTTTTGTTAAGTTAATTGAATATATTGCTAGATTGTCTCCATATTTAATATTACTCTGTTGTTTAAATTGATATATCAAGCATATTTTCAATTTATCAGTGCACATTTGTTGTATCTGTGTGGCATAATTAATTGGGTCTTTCAATTAAAGATTAAAGTCCTCTTGATTATTCACAGCAACTTAGGAATATTATTTTGGATTATTAAAGAAGAATTTGATAATTGCATCCCTACCTATTTATACAAGTTATAAACATAGAAGTTCCAAACAGTTTGAATTATTTCCAGTCATAAGTCACTTGTCTCTGATTTCTACTTGACTCCACATACCCAACAGAGCACTGGTCTTCAAATTTCATCACTTAGTTTCATTTCATTTTAAACATTTTACATCTATTAACTGAACATATTTCTTTGATATTGCTTATACAATTTATGCTAGAATAGTAGTACATCTGTTCACTTTCAAATTGCCATTGTGAATAGACTATTGTAGGAGGAATCAAATAGTTCAAGTCTGCTTCATTCACATAGGTAGACCCACCTCAGTCTGGCAACACCTGAAGAGAAGAAGGTCTAAAACCATTTGGCCTTGTATGTTACCCTAAAACGTACCAAGAGTTTGGCAACCTCTTGAGGTATTTTTACCTACATTTTTTAGAGCTAACAACATGAATGAGGAAACACATTGTACAATATCGACATAGGCACATTGCACTTATACCGATCGACAAAAGAAATTGGGTTGTATATTTTGATTAAAAAGGAATAAATAGAGAATGTAGCACCATAGGAAATGCATATCGGCATAACTCATGAAAGTTTCCCCGAAAAAATACTCATCTCCGACCATCAAAATCCTAACAAGTGACAAATCTGATCTCATTTACTACTCTGATGAAGATAAAAGGCTCGTATCAGGGACACATTATTTTTGTTCTACCGATGGGTTATTCAAGAAAGTAAAAGATAGACTCACTCAAGATTTTGTCATGAGGTACACCGATATATTTCATTGGAGGAACACATTGATATCAGAACAATAGAAAATGGACCACCCAATGACACATCTTACACTGATAACATTTAGTCAGGAGAACATATCTCAAGTTACGCTGACAAGGGAATAATCAAAGCAAGATGTTGTGATGACATAGTGGATAAAATAAGGCACCAACAATGAAAGACTTATTTTTTGGAGTAATACAATACCAGTACTTTTCTATTTGTGTGTGAAAGATTCTTTCATTTGGACTAGTTCTTTGTTGTTTCTTTTCAAGCAATTGAAGGCAATGTAAAATATATTCTAATTAATCTCCATGACCATCTTATAATTACCTCTCACTTTCTTCAATCTACCTTTCCCCATCAGGTACTCCCCTTCGAATTGGTTAATGGAGTTGGGATCCAAAATGTGATCTACTTGGATCTTTGTTGCGAACTTAGGAAGATAGTCAGTAATGTACACCATGGTCTTGTGTACTATATATCCCTCCACCATATAACCCTCAGGATGTTCTCTTTGTCTAACCAAAGCCTTTAAAAATTTCAAGTGCCTCTCAACCATCCACATTGACCTTGTGTGTACAAGTCCACACAATTCAATCTCCTCAACTTGGTGTATGAGGTAGTGTTCTTGTGCATTGAAAAATGTCTAAGGTAGACACTTTAGCATTTCAAACATTAGACGGGAATTTTTCTTCCAATAATTTATATCTTCTTATGGATTTCTTTAGATGACAACCATCTACAAGGGATTCAAGGCACAAATATATTAACAAGATTTAACAAAAATATACAATATATTACATAACAAGTAAAAACAAATGGAAATTATAAGATCTATACAACGAATTAAACAAATATCGCTACTTACCTCATGTATTTTCCAAGATCATATATAACTTGCTTGAGATTGTTGTCGAAGTTGTCTGGGAGAGATAGAGGTAGAACACACTACAACAATTATAAAATGGACTTTTCATTATTTTTCCAAAAGTTGTAAACACAATACACTGAAAAGTACATGCATTATACAAGTGTATATAATATACAATAATAATTACCTTAATGAAGGTATTCCAATCATGCTGCCATCCCCCATCCGATGTCGTCACAATAGTGGTTTACAATTCCCGAGAGGAACTTAATTTTAGCTGAAATCATACATTTTTAGAAAAATATAATGATTTAAGCCTTTAAAAAAGTCCCATTTTAAGGATCTCCATTCGAAGAGGGTTTGGATCACATCACCTTAGGATCAAACCCCTTGGATAGAACCTCACTAGTTTTAAACCATACCTATAAATGCATCTCTCAAGCACCTATCAAAATGCTGGATAAAAAATCACTTTGATTGTGCTTTTGGGGGATCAAATGAATTCATTTAAAATTTATTTCAAATGATTATGGTATTCCCTAACAAGCTATCCAATGAATATAATTTTAATATGTTTTGGTTTTGTTATGTATTTGTTTTTAAGTTTTATTAAACATAGGTTTTTCATCTAAAATGAATTTCTTTGTTCTTCACATGTGGAAAATAGAAGATTATCAAAAAAAAAAAAAAAATTGAAACTATGAGTGCACCCAGATATTGAAGTCCTTTGATCCAAACAAAAAAATTAAATTAAATTTTGACATATACAAAAAAGTTACGCTGCTATAATGGTTGTGTTGTGTCTAAATGGTAATTCGTTTGACTTTGAAACTTGATTAAGGAAAAAATATTCAATAAAAAACTATCGAACCAAGTGGAAGCACTAGATATCAGAGTTACAAATCCAAATTTGAAAGAATTAGAATTTTATCCTTCATGGAAAAAGTTACTATAATGGGTGTGGCATCACTTTAAAAATGTTGTTTTCTGAAAAAAACCAGTTTTGTGGGAGATGGAAAAAGTACAATCTGATTCCAAAACTTTTGAAAATTATTTTTTTAGAATCTACAGACAAAATGTGACGAGACTCTAGTTTGCATCATCTTCAAATTCTTCACGGTTTAGCCGCTATAGGTGTCCGAATGTGAAGATTTAGTTGGTAATAATAATTTCAAGCAACTAGGGCCAAAATTGTAAAACCACTGACCCAAATTCACCTTTCTTTGTTATGATATTGTTTATGTTCGCAGCAAATCCTATGGGAAATTGAATTTTTCCTATGACTCCTTTTATAGCATTGCTTTGTTGCTCCGTTAATAACCAAGGAAGGGCACTTATATTAATTTGGTCTCCATCGTTATTTAATTGAATGACATTTTTCATTGCATGATTGGCTTCTTGAATGTCACTACAAATTTTGACAATTTTTTCTTTGTCATGCCCTCCATCCAATATTTTCCATAACGTTTCTATTATATTCTTTTCGATATGCATTGTATCAAACAAATAGACAATTTTTAGCTTCTCATAGTAGGGAAACCTACTAAATTGTCTGGGATAGCTTTCCAGTCCATGTGGAAGCCGACCATTAATGCCTTGACAACCTTCATGAAGCATATAAGTTAAAAAAAATTAACAATGACAATCATTTTCAATTACAACATGAGTAAACAAAACACAATATAAAAATATAAATTCCAAACATATCATATATGATAGATAAATAATTTGATCTGATGTATAACCTTGACAATTAATTCTATTATATTCCAACTTCCATAGGTGAGGTGTCATTCTTCGTGGTTTTGATGTAGTCTCTTCTTACCCATTGAAAAGATGTTTTTAAGTAGTTCGATACTTATGATTTATGTGGAGGAAGTGTCTATACTCATCAAACACTTGCTTTCCTAAACTTGTTGAACAACGAGATTTCATCTTTGGACGATAACTGACATGCAATTTTTCCTTTGTTTGAAAACCTCAAGATCATATATAATTGATAATATTTCACTTTTAATTATATACTAATAGATATTTAAAAAATATGCATGATATCTACTACAAAATTAAATATCGTTAAAGTGCAGTTGAACGTTATAACATACCACAAAATGTGTTAGCCCTGGGGCATCATGAATTGTCCATACAAGCATTGCATGGAATTGAAATTTTCTTTGTTCTATTGGTCTAGAGATGCCATACATAGTGACGCCGTTCCATAACTTTAGTAATTTGTCGATAAGAGGGTTGATATACATTCATATCTTTAACTTGGTACTTACTTAGTTGAATGAACATAAATATTACATGGTATTATAGCCATTTTCTGCAATATATATAAATTAATGTACATGACTATTAAATGAAAAAAATATGTCATTATGCAACAAATAAGACAAATGAGATGCTACTACGTTAAAGAAAATTGATGTAAACAAATACTTGGAACAGTCATTTCCAACATTATGTGCTTCATCTTTATTGACATCCATGGAGGAATTGTTGGTAAAAGCAAGGGCAGACAACTGAGAGGGGGGGTGAATCAGTTGTCGCAGAAATTTAAACTTTACAAACTTAACTTAACTTTAATCTCAGATCTGATGAATAAATAATTAACCATAAGCAATTAACACATTAGAGAGACAAAGAACACTAGTATTTTTGTGTGGGAACCCTGTTAGGGGAAAAACCATGATGGATGTCAGTCCACAAGATTATACTCTCTTAAAAGTATAAGGAAGAATAATAAGGGGAATACACATGCATTCAGGCTCACTGCTCAATTATAAATAGAAGACTCGCTGTCTTACAGAAAGATTCAGATTAAAACCATCCAAAAATTTGAACCGATCTCTAATGGCTTTTGTCTAAGCCTGATTACAATTCCAATTAGGCACATTACTTCTGCATACTTCGCTCAACCTTCTACATGCTTACTCTTCAATGATATTCGCACTTATGCACACAAGAGCACACAATGCATACTCGACACACTAACCACACTTCGCATACTCCAAAAAATTGCTTCTTATATATCCACCACAAAGATTTCACCATAACAAAGTTGGTTAGAGGAAAAGAATATATTTTCAATGTCGGCTTAAATTCACAATTAAATTTTCAATGCACACCCACCAAGGTTGGCCATAACATAGTGGGGACCCAAATTCACTTCTCCAAAACAAGAATACTCCAATTAATCACGCCCCAAGCATCCACAACATGCTAGCATCAACATGTCGGCCAAGAACAAGAAAAATTGGACATGCGCAAGAAAATATTTTTAATCACGAGCTTCACTGGATCATGTGGATGTACAACAAAGATAGAGGATGAACTAGAGACATCTGAAAAAACCAAGAAATAACAGAGAGACATCCACGACAACCGAGATAACTAGGAACATACAATCTTCACTCAGTAACTCTAACAGAGACCAGCAAAACACTGTCAGGCCACAACTTGCACATGAGTTCATGCAGACCTCTAAAACTTTCGGTAGATGATCTAGACATACTCAACATTAAACCCTTTGATCCACAACAACTAACCTTTTATGTACATAACGTAATTCCTTCATGACCTGCATAGTTCCACTAGGAACCTAGAACACATTCACTTATAATTTTCTCAATATTCTCAACATATGTAGCACTTAGAATATCAAATACTAATAGTGTTGACATCAATGACAACCACATATCAGCATCACATCACACCATCCAAAAATTTCCAAACATGAATGTTATTGTTGATAACAAAAATAGGCCACACCAAGTAAATAGATCTCAGCTCTCCAAATGGATTGACACCGTCCACTGCCAATGAAAGCTTGAGATTACGAGGTTCTTCTTTAAAGTGTAGTCATTTTTCCTCCATGTCCCTAAATGAAGAACCATCCACATGAATTCGAAGAATATCATCTCCACTTCTATTTCATGCATGGTAATCCATAAATTGCGTTAAGCTTTCGCACCTAAATAAGCATTCCATACGTGGAATAATGGGAATATAACGAAGAACCTTGCGAGGAAATTTTTTTGTTAGTTGATCTGTTTAATATCTTCTAATATTAAATTTTGGGCATTCTATTGCAAATTCATGTTGTTTATGATATATAATATGATCATTGGGACATGCATCTATTGCTTGATACTCCATTCCAATATCTTTCATAATGGCAGATAAATCTCAATATGAGGGAGGTAAAATATTTGATGGTGGTAACAAAAATTCACCTATCAATCTACAACAAAAAAATAATTTGTTAATATAAAGAATATTAATGGTACATATTTCATCCTTTATTTACTAGTGATGAACTAACAACAATTAAAATAGATGAAAAAAGATGACATATGTGACATACCTTAACATCTATGAGATTGCTATGTTTGATAAACCATTCATAACCTTCAAGTTCAACAACAACAATATAGCAGAGAGAAGAGTTGTTTGGGAGCCTTCATAAAGGGGCTCATATGCCTTCTCAAAAGTATAGCTAAATCATGAACATCTATCGAAAGTCCATCGATCATCATGATCCAGTTGCGCCACCTAAATATGTGTCATGGATCAATGTATTTAATACCATCATGTTCAGCTGTGTTTTTTGGCTCATGATTATCTTCTTCCATAGGATCATTAACTTCATCTTCCGATATTCCACGGCTCCATGTTCCTCGCTTACAAAACCATTCTACGGGTTGTGATAATTCATATCATGTGCCCTAGGGCACCCCACCTTTATAATAATAATCGACACAAATAAACCATGATCATGATCAAGTGATTTTATATATATATATATATATATATATATATATATATATATATATAATGTTAAAATGATATAAACATTTACAAATTCAATCATTATAAAGACATATAATGAACAACTTACCAATGGATGATAATCATGCCCCCTTCAATGTGACCATGCTACCTACAATGTTTCTTAGTTGTGATTAAAAGTCTTCTTGTCTTTAATCCCTTGCAATTATTGCAAGGAAAACAACATTTCCCATCACTATTTCTTTTCAATCTAGTCCATAATCTAGCAAGTGTCTCTTCATTTTGTTCTGCACTAATATTATCTGACATGATTTTTCTTTACCAAGCTTGAATATTTAGATCTTGAAAAAATATCAAACTCACACTCCAATAATTTTTAATCATAGACAGGTAACAAAATCTAATAATTCTGATATTTTGCACCAAGATAATTCGGCCTATAACCTCCACAAACTGTCACAAGTATAGAAAATTTGCAAGTATAGAAAAACATTGTTGCAAGTATAGATAAATTGTCAAACTCACTTTTATTTATTAAAAAATATTCGTTGGAACTGTTGGAACTGTTAAATCTGATGAATTTTACATATCTTTCGTCCCCCTAAGTCTCCATATGAGTCCTACCTTAGGCATATTTTCCTCATTTCATGACATTTTGCTTGCATTTTGGCCTATTTTTACCCCATTGAATTCGTCGGGTTATTCATTTTCCATATTGCAGTTCCTATCAACATCGATCCATGATTGTCTCCCCGACCCATGTTGTTTTATGCTAACATTTATATGCTACAGGTCTGTCGACGGGACTCCTTTGATGTCTCAGCGATCGCAAGTCTTGTGCACTCACCATTCAGCATGACATTCATGTTGTTCGGCGACTGAGGAGGTACCTATCAGCGGGAGTTTGGTCTTCGGTATATCGTCTCACTGAGTGCCTTATGTCTCACCGACCGGTATATGGTGATGCATCGATGAGAGTTTTTCTTTCATTGAAGCGTCTTAGTGAACTCACCTAGTCTTGTCAACTGGTGGCAGATGCACATACATATCAGCAAAATATTTTCCTCGAGGTAACGTCTTGGCGAGTGACCTTTGGTCTTGCCGATATTACACAGGAGGCTCGTCAGTGAGAGACATTTTCTTCGGAGTAAGTCATGGCGACTTCACATTGTCTCACCGATCGGTGGCGAAAGTATGCACGTATTGGTAAGAGTTAAAGCTTTCGGCATGTGGTCTTGGTGAATTTGGATTGTCTTACCGATTGATAACATAAGGATATGCATCTCGGTATGACTAATGGGAATCGATGTAACATCTTGGCGATCCCGTCCGGTCTTGCCGATCTATTTTTTCACGTCGAGATGCAGATTGCATCGGCGTGAGAATGTTTATATCAACACGATATTTTTATATCATGAAGATCTTTGATAACACATGGGATGTTTTGTGTGATGTCTCTCCGATATTACAGAGTTATAGCGATAGTGAATGAAACAAACAGTGTATTGGTGAGAAATTTGATTGTGTCTCAGTGAATGGATAACACACTATGAGAAGCATATCAGTAAGACATCTTGAAAGCTATGCAATATCTCCCCGAGAGTGACAAGTCATGGCGACAAGTTTAACCACAGGGCTCTTGGTGAAACATAATGTATCCATTATGATATTTCTCCGGCAGTAAGATGTCATGGCGAAATGGGGAGAACCAAGGAATGATTGACAATTGAATTGCCTTCGACATACCTACTAGATTGTCTTGGCGACTAATCCATTGATGATTAATAAAATTCAAATACTGTGGCTGACATGTGAGTTCATAAAATACCGTTGTAGGCCGACATGAAAAGAGTCTGAATTATTTGAAGGCCGACATGGGATCTCCTTATGATATATTTTTCTGATACTAGTGTATAAATAGGCATCTTGTGATTGTAATTGAATCATCAGTTATTAGATATTCAATACATAGCAAGTAGATACAGTAGAGTAAAATTCTCATATCAAAGACTATTGTTGCATGATTTCAGAATGGAGGTATTTATGAAAATCAGTTGATGTTGTTGCATTTCTCTGGTGTCAATTGTCTGTTGAATTTAATGAAAATTATTGCTAAGCTATCTCCAAGATTGATCCTTTCTGGTTGTTTGAATTGATATAACAAGATTATATTTAATTCATCAATGCACATTTTTTGTATCTATGTGATTAATCAATTGGTTCTTTCAAGTAAAGATTAAATCCTTTGGTTGATCACAGTAATCAAAGAGAATCATCTGGATTATTAAAGAAGAGCTTAGTAGTTATAGTTTTGCATGTTTATACAAGTTGTAAACAGAATATATGCTAGATAATTTGAGTTCTCTAGAGATTGTTGCTCATCTTGATTTCATTTGACTCTGCATACCCAATAAGGCACTGGTCTCTACAGTTTTATCATTGAAGATTCATTCATTCTCTTTACATCTGTTAATTGAGTATAGTAGGATTCAAATTAGAAGATTGCTATCTGTATCAAGTTTGTTTTCATCTGTTCACTCCAATCTGCCATTGTGGACAAAGCATTTCAGAAGGTTAATCATAAGCTAAGTCTGCTCAAATCAAAAGGTACACTCGCCTGGGCCTAGCAGCACCTAAAGAGTAGAAAGCCTAAGTCATTTGGCTTTGTCTGTTGCCCTAAAGCGTATCAAGAGATTGGCAGCCTCTTGAGGCATTCTGCCTGCGTTTTTGAGAGTTAACAAATTGGCGACTCTATTGGGGAACACATTCAGATTCAAGGCCTTAATCATAGAGTTAGGAACTTTATACAGACTCCGCTGGGAATAAGAAGCATTAAGTATTTTCTCACTTTTGAAAAAAAGTGAGTGGCGACTCTGACAGAAATTTTGCAGCTGTTCATCATGAATGGAAGAAGATCTCAATACAGGGGAGGTCATACTGGAGCTCCTGCTAGCAGCAATAAATGGACACACAAAGATGACAAGGTGGATAAAGGAAAGGGGATAAGTGAGGACATGTGTATGACTAACAAAGACAAAACATCAAGAGCACATTGTGAAACATATGATCGCTATGATACATGGAGAGATCATTCAAGTGCAGAACTTTGTACCCCCGAAGATCAAAGAAATCCTCTCTTTTCTTGATCCTCATAAATAGGCTGAGTTTCAAGCTGCACTTGAGGCTGAATGAATCAGAATTCAACATGATTATGATCAGAAGATGGAGAGTAACCAAAATGTGTTTATTGATCATGAGCTTCTTGAGGAAGTAAAAGCACAGTTTGAATTACAGAGGAAGAGGATAGAGGAATTAGAGGCTAAATTGTAGAAAACTCAAGTTACTGATCAGGCAGTTGATTGTCCCCCAAAGTATGTACCACCTCATAAGCAAGGTAATCATGGTGTTGGGCCTTCAAATCCACCAGTGTCTCCTCACCATCAGACAAGGAATCACTATAAGCAGCCAAATCATCCACCTCATATTCCCACACAGCATACAAGTATGTATCCACCTCCTGGTCAGTCTTTTATCCTACAGTATAATGCACAATACAATAATCCCATGCACTAGCATCAGTGTCCACCTATTCCTCCCCCTCACCAGCATACAACCATGATCAAACAAATTGATTTAGCAGGTTTTCAGTTATACCCTTACCCTATGGATGGCAGTTGGAGGGGTATGGTGTCCAAATTTACTGTGCCCAAATTTACAGGGAGTAATGCAATTACTATTGAAGAGCATTTAAGGAGTTTCAATGTTTTCATCCAAGACATAGATGTGCCATATGAAGATTTACACATGAAGTTGTTTATGATGTCACTCATTGAAGATGCTAGGGATTGGTTCAACAGCTTGCCAGCATTCTCAATTAATTCTCTTCAAATATTTCAAGACCAATTTTTTGAACAATATGGGAATCTAAATGCACCAGATGCTGCTCTTCATGAACTGATGCAAATTCAGAAGAATCAGAATGACTCAATTTATGATTTCAATTGAAGATTCAACAAGTTGTAGACTAAGGTATCTCTTGGATCAAGGCTGCCAGATTCTGTAGTTTTGAGTGTTTATTTAAATGCATTTGATCCTAAAATAGGGTACAAACTGAGAAATAGATTCCCAAGAGATTTGGCTGAAGCACAGAAGATAGCATTGACAATTGAAAACAACAGAAAGGCTGCTGGTATAATCAGTAAAAGAGACAACCCTAAGGCTCCTCAACAAAGCAACAATTATCAGTACAGATAGGAGAATACATACAGAAATGAGAGGCCGAGGTTGCATGACATGCCTTATAATATAGACTAGAAGGATGAAAAACCTATAACAGCTAGGCCTAGAAACAAAGAGACCCCTGATCCATTGAGCAAGAAGGGAACTTATATAGTGAGTAACAATTATTTTTGTGAAGCTTGTGATAAACCACATTCCCCAGACTATTGTGTTGTAGCCCAAAGGATGCAAGAAGAGGGAATGTTGATGGAAAACAATGGAGAAGATCACACAGTGTATTTGACTTCAAATACTTTTCACCATGTTCAGGAGAGGTACTCATCTTTATAGGATGAAGGTTATGAGTATGATGTTTCGAATTAGATATACAATGTTCATATGGTTGAACAACAGGTCTTTTATGATTCTAAAGAAGATTATATAGAGCCACATTATATTGAGGCTCCTGCTCAATATAGTATGAGGAGACTTACTCAAGATGAAATAGAGAGAATAACAGTTGCTGTGGTTGAGGAAGCAAAGAGTAAATACTAGGTGAGAAACAGAAAAGTAAATCAGATGGAAGGCGTTCCTCAGGGGATTTTTATGAAAGATCAGAAGGTGATACAAGGAATTGTGAAGAAGCCATAAAACAAGTAGCATGATAAAAATGAAGAGAATCTTATCCAAAAGGAAAAAGTGAAGGAATTACACAAAGAAATGCAAAATCCTGACCAGCCTAGTAAAAGAGGGAAGGAAGAAAGCAAAGGCGAAATGCTAGAACAGAAGAAAATTGTTAAGGTGGAGGGCTCTTCTTTTGACTTTACTTAAGCATTATCCCAGGTAAAAATGTCTGTTCCACTACTTGAGATGATGAAAATTAAAGAATATAGGGATACTGTTGTTCAATTGATAACAAGTGGGAATGAAAAACATGTGAATTCTGAAAGCAAGGTAGCCATTAAAGCGGTCAATAGGCAGGAAAAAGTAAATAACTCAGAAGTCTGCTTGAGTGATGTATTAGCAACTCCCCTGCAAGTTGATCATTTTTTCACTACATTGCTTATAAATAACAAACTGTTGAGGAATTGCATGATAGAATTTGGTGTTGCCATAAAAATTATGCCAGTAGGAGTTATGAAACAGCTTGGCATGTGGGTTGATACATGTGAAGGGAAGTGTTATGCAATGGATAACCGACCTGTTCCTGTGGTAGGCATTATGAGAGGTGTTGAAGTCAAGCTGGCTACTTATCCACTGGTGGCTTATAATATAGATATAATAGTCATTGATACTCCTCCTTAGTTTGGGATGCTTCTGTTAAGACAGTGGACAGCAACAGTTGGAGGAAACATCCAGTTTGATTTATCTTATGCAACTATTCCAGTGAATGGTCAAGAAGTCAAATTGTATAGAGAGCCAAGAATGAACCAGCTTGTTGACTACGTACCACAAGATCATATTAATTTCTTTTGTGATGTTGATCTTGGGAATTTTAAAATACAACCAGCCCAGCCAAAGTTGGTTAGTACTGACCCAATTGAAAAGCATGCTGCATAGAATTGCAATGGTGTATGGAAGATGTACTTTGATGGAGCTTGCAGCCAGGAAGGTAATGGAGTTGGGATTGTATTTGTTTCACCTGAAGGTACTACATTCAAATATTTATTTATGTTAGCATTTGAATGTACAAACAATGTGGTAGAATATGAAGCTTTATTGACAGGTCTGAACATAGCTGTGAAACATAAGATTAAGTTGCTGGCTGTTCTTGGAGATTATGAGTTAGTTGTTTCACAAATTAAGTCAAAATATGCAACAAAGCACAAAATATTGAAACAATATAGGAATGTTGTATGGGACACAATTGAGTTGTTTGATGCCTTCTCAATCGAGTGGATTGATAGATCAAAGAACATAATGGCTGATTTTTTAGCAAATGTGGTGCTGAAAAGAGATGATATCACATTGGCTGGGGTGTCACAGATTGAGTTCAAGACAAGGCCTGTTGTTGTTGATAACATTTATAGTTGGTAGGTCTTCAATGATGATACTGACCTTTTGAAGTTCCTCAATTGTATAGATCAATATGAAGCCCATGAAATTGACTTCAATGCTTTTGTTGAAGAAGTGGATGGGAAGCAAATAGTGTTTGGAAAGGAAATATTACAGCTCAAAACAAATAAGCTTCCTAAGGGCTTGGTGGCATTGGAGAGGTTGTATGATGGAAATGATCGATCCCTCATGAAGCAAATGCCAATTAGAAGAGAAGATATTGAAGAAGTCAACTTGGGAACTGAGATAGCACCAAAAAAGGTGTACATAGGGAAGAAGATAAGCCCCACAATTAGAAGAATGTTGATAGAGTTGTTGAGTAAATATAAGCATGTGTTTGCTTGGTCTTATGAAGATCTGAAAGAATACAGGGAAGATTTGTTTCAGCATGAAATACCATTGAGGCTAGACTCTAAACCATTCAGACAAAAGCAAACCCATAAATCCAACGCTGGAGCCTAAAATGCAAGAAGAATTGACAAAGCTCAAAGATGGAGGAATTATTAAACCGATCAGGCATTCAACGTGGGTTTCAAACTTAGTCCTTGTGAGGAAGAAGAACGGAGATATCAGACTATGTGTGGACTTCAGGAATTTGAATATGGCATCTCTCAAGGACAATTATCCTCTACCTAATATGGAGGCTATATTGCATAAGGTGACAAGGTGTGAGTTGTTGTTTATGATGGATGGGTTTTCAGGTATAACCAGGTTAAGGTCAAAGAATCTGAGCAATACAAGAAAGCATTTACAACTCCTTGGGGAACATATGTATACATAAGAATGTCATTTGGTCTCACTAATGCTGGAGGGACTTTCCAAAGAGCTATGGACGTGGCATTTGCAAATTTGATCAATGTTATCATGGTAGTGTACCAAGATGACCTGACTGCTTATTCAAAGAAGGCTGAAGATCATGTGCAACATCTGGAGAAGGTATTTATCAAAGCCCTGGAATATGGTATTAGCTTAAATCCAAAGAAGTGTCATTTTTCAGTCACAAAAGGTAAGATTTTAGGACATATTGTTTCAAAAGAGGGGATTAGGATAGATCCTGAGAGGTTTGAAGCTATTGATAAAATTCATATTCCCAAAACTGTTAAGGCTATACAATCATTCTTTGGACAAATTAATTTTGTTAGAATATTTGTTTCTAACTTTGTTGAGATCATTAAGCCCATATCAAAAATGTTGAAGAAAGGACAAAAAATGGAATGGACTGTAGAAGCCATGGAAGCTTTTATATCTATCAAAAGAGCCATCAAGGAGGCTCATATTCTTAAATCTCCAGATTTTTCTAAGCCTTTTCAGATATTTTCATTTGCTTCTATGCACACTATTGTTGTTGTTATGTTACAGAAGAATGAAGAAGGTCATGAACAGCCTGTGTCTTTCTTCAGTAAGTCATTACAAGGGTTTGAATTGAAGTATGATATAATGGAAAATAAGGCATTTGCATTGGTGAAAGCCACAAAAGCATTCAGACCATATCTTGTTGGAGCAAAGGTGATTGCTTATGTCCCTCATGCAGCTGTCAAGGATATTCTAACACAATCTGAAGTTACAGGAAAAAGGTGCAGATGGATCAACAAGATTCAAGAGTTTGATATGGAGATACAGATTACCAAACTAGTGAGAGGTCAAGGTTTGGCTAGGTTAATGGCAAAATCAAATATTGAAGCAAATCAAGTTTGTAATGTTGAAGAAGGGACTGCAATTGCAAGCATTGAGCACACTCCTTGGTATACTGATATCATGCATTACCTTAAGTATATGAGGTGTCCAGAGGGATTGAGTGATAGCAATAGGAGAACTTTGAAGTTGCAAGCATCAAAATATGTTTTCATGGATGGAGATCTATTTTGGAAGAACAGGGATGGTATATTGTTGTTGTGTCTAGATGAGTCATAGGCCAATCATGTCTTAAGATAAATGCATGAAGGAGTTTGTGGAGGACATTACTCTGCAAAGACAACTGCACATAAAATTCTCAGAGCAGGATATTACTGGTCAAAGGTTTTTAATGATTCTTTTTCACAAGTAAGAAAATGTGAAGCTTGCCAGAAGTTTTCTGGAAAGCTGAAGTATCAAGGAGCTTTGCCACTTTGACCCTTGCATGATACAAGTGGATACTGGTTGCCATTGACTATTTTACCAAGTGGGTAGAAGCAATCCCAACTAAACAGGCTACAAGCAAAGTGGTGACAAATTTCCTAATGGATAACATTATTACCAGATTTGGTACACCATTGAGGTTAATCACAGACAATGGGATGTGTTTCAGGTCAGATGAATTCAAAAGCTTATGTGATACATATGGCATTACTATTTCTTATGCAGCTCCTTACCATCCACAAGCTAATGGTCAAGCAAAATCTAGCAATAAGAATCTTTTGAAGATTATGAGGATGCTAGGACAGAACAAGAAAGCCTTGGATTCAAAATTAAAACTGGTTGTGTGGGCTGACAGGATTACTATGAAAAAGGCAATTGGAAAATCCCCATTTGAATTGGTGTATGGAGCACAAGCCAGGATGCCTTTGCATAATTTATTACCAGTCTACAAGTTTGTCCTTCAGGAAGATTTGGATATTCCTGAACCTATGGAGGAAAGAATGGAGCAACTTGTTGAACTTGATGAAATAAGGAGAGTAGCTAGAAATCAAAACATGAAGTTACCGGCACAGATGAAGTATTTATTTGACAAGAAGGAAAAAGATAGAAAGTTTGAAGTAAGTGACTTGGTGTTGATGTGGAACGCAAGGTGTCAAGAAGAGGGAAAGCATGGTAAATTTGAAGCTTTGTGGCTAGGACCTTTTGTTGTTGTTGGGAAGAAAGGTGAAGACTCATACTATCTACAGAATATGGCTGGTGAAGATCAGGAATTTCTTGTTCATGAGCAATTCTTGAAGCAATATTTCTCTTGAGCAACATAAAGGATTAAGGGTTGCCAGTGCATGGACAACTCTTGCTTACCCTCTCTAAAATTATTTTCCATGCACAGTGGTTTAGTATTTTGGTCCATCTCCATTCTGTTGATGGTGTTTTCTGCACAGCAACAACTCAGACAGAATGCAATATTCTATCTCTCTTGAAAGGTTATTTCCAACAATAAATCACTGAAAATCACCCCAAGGTCTCTCGGGTGTTAGGTCATAACAATGCATAAAACAACTCAGATAAAATGTGAAATTGCTGGTAATCACAATCGGACCTTACTACAAGCAAACTGAACCCTCTCAACTTATCAGATCTGACAATATGATGATCTTGAATCCTAAATCTAACTGAATAATAAAGAAATTGCAAAAGATAGGGATGCAAGGAAGTAACAAACTCTAAACTATTGCAGGAACAAGCAGTGCAAATGACAAATATCTGGAATGGACCTCTCCAAATAACCAATTCTGTTAGACCCACAAGGCAATCTTACAAGAACGGTGCAATCTTCTGAGGAATACAGATTTTCAAATCCTTAGAATTACACCTGGCCGAACTTAGCACATTTGAATATACGGTCCGAGGTTGACTTCACCCGTACACTGCAATCAGATAGTTAGGGTATAGACCAGAGATAGCTACCAACATTCCAAATATAAAATCACATACACTATTTATCCAACCCAAACTAATTTATTTCTGAATATTAAAACCCTAGATCGGCAAGGATGAAGATAGAACGAAAGATGGGGATGAGATGAGGTTTCATGGGAAGGAATAACACAATGTTCAATTGATCATCACCAAATGCTGCAAGTTGACTATTAGGCTTCTTCAAATTCTAAAGAAACTCTAACTATTGCTCTGCTCTATCTTTCTTTGTGCTAACCAATGTCTTCTAACCCTTACAATGAGGCAAGAATTCCTATTTATATCAAATTTTCCCCAAAACATGTCGGCCCAGCCAAACATTTTACAAAATAATAAAAACCGCCAAAACAGGTCGGCCAAGGAAACAAACTAAGGCACACATTTAATGCCACCATCCAAGTCGGCCAAGGCACAGTCCTCAAGGAAGTCTGGTCCAATGCATGCCCCATGATAATAGGGAAGCACAAATCTCGAACTTGAGCATTAACTGCCACTCCCCTTGTCTTTTCTCTTCGCTGGTGACCCTTGGACCTTCAAGAATATCCCCTCCAGCTCAGCAATAGGTGGCAACGGCAAAACCCTGAGCCGACATTTAATTGCATCAATTCCCTCATTGGACCGCTCAACAGTTTTCTTCCAATCCGTCATGCTGGTCATGTACCTGTCTATTATTGCCAAGTATGTAGCTGCATCATCAAGCAAATGGGAGGTGACAGCTCCATCAGATTCCGGGGCATAAACCTCATGCCACCATTCCTTCAATTGATCTAAGCTCAGATATTTGGGAGCTATCTTCTTCCTCCCTGTCATCACCTCAAAGAAAGCTATGCAACCATCATAAATTGCAGTGAGGTCAGCCTCAATTGATTTTCTCTGTTTTTGTATCTTCTTCAGGCCTCCCTGCCTGATCTGCAATGCCTCGAACCATTCCCATGGTTCATCCAATCTGGCAGAGGGAAGGATTCCATCCTTGCCCAACTGTTCTTTGCCATGCCCTAGAATAATCCTTGACTTCTGCAGCAGAAAGTCAATATCATTTTTATCTCGAGAGAGGATACTCTCTAACAGTTCCTTTCCTCGGACTGCATCCTTGCCCACAGACAGGATCTCTTTGATAGCTTCATCCCCCTGTGTCTGGACACTCATCAACCAATCGGTGGCAGCCTGTGCAGAAGCCTTCATCTTTTCAATTCCGGAGATTGTCTCCTTTGGCAGAAATCCCGGAGTAGCAGAGGAGGACGGATGGAGAGACTGTAGAGGCTTCATGACCTCTTCCAGGCATTTCCTCAACCTTTCATTCTCTTTTTTCAGTTCTCGTTTTGACTGGGTCTCCTTTTTCAGTCTGTCAACCATTACGGCACTTGACCCCTCAAATTCCTCAATATCCTGCTCTAAGGAGGCCGGCCCAAGGTTAATAGTTTGGATGTTGTAATCCTGGCCTGTTACCTCATCTCTTGTTTTGTCTGCAGCAGGGGTGGCAATGTGAACTACTCGGTTGTGCACTTCATCTCTTTCTACCCGAGAAATCACCTTTGCAGCCTTCTTCTTCTTCCCTTTACCAATCTGAGACAACATTTCATCCCAGTCAAGAGGAGTGTCTTCTACAATCACCTGTTTCTTCTTTGTAATTTCTTTCTCTAGCCAGTCCGGGGCTACGGGGTCTGTCCGGATTCCTTCTGCTCTGGTTTCTCCCGGGTCCCCTGTGGCTTTCTCTCCTTCTGCAACTGTTACCTCGACTTCCTCCTCGGCTGCGGCCTTGTCAACTTCTTTCTCCGGACTTTGTTCACCTTGTCCGATCTCCTCAAATCCTAACTCAGGGAGTACCGGCGATGGAGTTCCAGCGGGGATGCTTTTCTCCGGCTCAGGCGATCCGCAGCTTTTCTCACTCTCCGGAGAATCCTCGTACTGCACCAAGGGAGAAGTGTGTCTTTCCTCTGTTTCCACCTCGGGCTCAGTAGCCTCACTGAATAATGTTCCTTCTTTGAACGGTTCTGCCTCTCTGCTGATTTCCTGCTCATCCAGATTTTCCGGTTCTAGTATGCTCTGTGGAGGAGAAACAGGCTTGTCCTGTTTTTTAGCTAGCAATATTGGAGAAGAGTCTTTTGACTGAGCAGCATCCTTTGGGGAAGGAGTTCTAGATCTTCTGGTGTATACTCTAGTCTTTTCGCCCCCGGAGCTTTCCACATCCACAACTGGAGGTTCATCCTCCGAAGTAGTTTGGCCTTTCCTCTTGGCAACCCTTGCAGTTCTGGCCTTCTTGGGCGGTGGAGGAACATCCTCCTCTTCAACTTTCTTTGCCTCTTCCTCGTCCGAGGACTTGCTGATAGTCAGGGTCTTCCACCTGCGTTTACCAATTGGCTTCCTTTTTGCTGCAGGTTGAGTCCCCTTAGGACCTCTGACCTTGATCTTGAAAGGGGAGGTTTTAGCTGCTTTCCCTTTGGGGTCCTCTTCCCCGGATTCTTTAGAAGTGGACATGGGGTTGAGATTCCCCATCAAATCGAAGGTACAAGGTACCTTGGCACTCTCTAACACCAAGACCTCATGCTTGATCCAAGCAAGGGTAAATTTTAGCACTGGAGCCATTAAGTCCTCCAACTCAGCCACCTCAGGCTCATTCCAATCAATATCCGCCACTGACCTGTCCTTAATGGGCTCATAAACATGGTCCTGAATCAGTTTTCCATCGTCATCCAGCTGATCCGGAATCAGCTTCACATTATACTGTCTAATGGCCTCTACAGGCAGCCGGGAATACCTTTTCTTCCTCGCATCAAGATCGTCTTTGATGTTGACCCAGTAATCTTCTAATTCCTCCTTATGCCTATATTCCCAGGTAGCTCTTTTCTGTGCCTCCCCGGTGATGTCAAAATTCATTCTCTTTGAATGGAAAGAGAATCCATAGGCGGCCAATTCCTCACCTGCAGTGTGGGCTGATTGGATGGAAGGGCACATCTCTACCACACCAATCCCAAGAGGAAATCACCTCGAAAGCGATTTTATGCTTCTCCCTTTTTACCCAGCATCAAACTCACAAAATTTGTCTCACGACCTCTAGCAGCACAATGTGGTCAGTGGGATACCTGGGAAATCTGTAGGGAGCAACGGGGCATCCATCAATCCGGAGATAAGTGAAAGTGGGGAACTGGATGAACCAGGCCCCGTAATTCTTAATCAACCCTTTGGCCCCATCGGACAATCTGATGTGCTCCGCATTCTGAAGGGTCCGGGTAATGTGCATAGTGAAGGCATCATTGGCCCTCCTATAATCTCTGTGTCCGAGGTGCAATTCCGGGTAGACTTCATAGATAATATCCTGCCCAATGGTTCCCGCCGGAGTCATTCCCTTGTAGGGGTAGGAGATGGCCAGTACATATATGACATAGGAGGACATGGCGAATTTCTTTCCCTCCAAAACATTCCTTAATTGTTTATCTATTTCTGCACTGATAAGTCCTGCCCAGTGATAATTTGTTCCCTGACTCATCTTGGTGATCACGTGAACCATCCAACTTTCCAATACTCTGGCAGTTTTAAGCCCGGCCACCCTGCTCAACAGTGTAATAGCATCATAGATATCTGGCCTGAACTTCACCCTGTGCAACTGCTTGGGAAATTTGGAGTGGTGAGACTTGGGCTTCTCAAGCCATGAGTTGATAAGCTGTTGAGCCTTAACTGGCTCATTCTCATAGTATGTACGAGCAGTGTCAATGTTTAAGGCACAGACCGAGGGGAGATCCGGCATGCTGAAGGCTCGGGCAATGGAGGCTGGACTGAAGTTTGCCAACACTCGTCCCTCAGTGCTAACCACCATCTGTGTGTCAAAAGCGTACTGTCTAGCACACTCCAAAATCAGCTCGTAGCACTGGACTGCTGGAGGGAACCCTGCCACATGCACCAATCCTGAGTTCATCATCCCTTGCCTCAATGCCGACTGGTCTTTCTCGGCTGTTCTCTGCTTAAACTCATCATATCGCCATGCTCCCACATTGGTATCGGACACATCAGCCCACACAGAGGAGATCCTACTTTCTGGAACTTGACTCTTCATGTCTGATTTCAATCTCTCTGTCTCAGAAATTGAAGATGCCCCTGCACCACCTTTGGACTTCCCAGCAGTAGCCTTGCTTGATTCAGCCTGCACATTCAAGAATTACCATTAAAATCCAAATATTAAGCTCATATCAATCTCAAGGGTTAGCACACATCATATAAATCCATTAAAATCCATTGCTAACTGCCAGTCTTTCGGGATCCGGAGAAATCAAATAATCCGGGAAAATTGTGTAAACCGGGAAAATACCGTCGGGGCGAAATTTCGGAGAAATCCGACCCAGACGGATTCCTGCTGCCAAAACACTATTAGACATATAAACCATTAATACGCTCAGAACATCAAAGGGTAATCGTTAAATCACTCATTGGCAACAAGAAATAAGCATGAATAATCATTCCCTCAATCCCATCATCGAAATATACACAAGAACGCAATCAGAAAGGAAATCCGAAAAAAACCGGATGGAACGTATTTTCGCGGACAGCATAAAACGCACCGGAAATTAACTCAGTCCGCGGAATAAGCCCAAACCGGGAAAATCCAGGAGCGAGGAAATTCCGCAACGGCCTCGGAAACCCGAAAAACGGCAAAACGTGCACCAAAACTTGAACAACCCCGGGATATCCACTACCTAAGCTCGAAGGATCATAAAACTGACGATGATCAACAACCTCAAGTACGCAAAGGATCCAACTCCCAAAATCTCTTAAAAGAAGGAATCCGTGTGCCAAAAAGATGATGCCCAAGAGCAAACGATCGAATTTCCGCCATTAAAACTAGAGCAAGCTTTTAGGGATAAAAAAAATCGGTTCAGGATTTACCTAAAAGCCCTCTAATCTTCATAGGACGGGAAGCCAACATAACACGGGAGAAAAGTCGCTCAAGCATAAGATGAAATCATTGTTCTAGCCGAGACACCAAGGAAACCCTAATCCCGCACGATAACACACTTCGCGCCCAAAACAAACAAGCAGCCCGATCCAGAACGCCGTCCAAAGGATAATTATGCAGTCGAGCGGACAAATGGAGCGCATAGGGCACGGGGAATGGGTTCGACAAATAAAACGGGTCCAACCCCGACTCAATTAACACGGAACCAAAACCAAATCAAGGGCCGACCCCAAATTGAACAATACCCAATCACAAGAAAACCCCAAATCATTATGCAAGCAAACGGAAGGGCAATAGATACATACCATGGATCAAAGCAAGCAAAAATCCGAGCTCAGAAAGTCAACCACGCGACAAATAAACCAAGCAACGCGATACTGGCAGCAACACTCAAGCAATTCACGCGCAAACAAACCAAGATCAAACCTCAAAGCTCAATTGAAAGTTCCGAATCGCCAGAGCAGAAAACAAGGAAGCAATGAAGTTGGAATGAATCAGAAAATGCCCTAAATCTGACCTTATACTTGTCTGAGCCAAGGTACCTCAACCATTAATGCGCGAAAAGACGTTTCTGACAAGTCCGGAAACCCGAGCCCCAAGCGGAATTTCGGAAAATCCCAGAATGCGCGGAAACACAGACTTCGCGGAAATGCAAAAACCGGGGAAATAATGAAGACGGGGATTTTGACAGAATCCGGGAAAATCCGATAGAACCGGAAAATCCCGAAGTCAGGCAAAAACCCGGAATCGGAGAATCTGGCCAAAAACAGATAAGGAACCAGGGACGGAAGAATCCTCCGGAGACGGAAAATCCCGGATCCAGGTGAAAACCCGGATTTGGCCAAAAACTTAATTTCAATCAATTGCAACCTCAGGGCAAGGGCAAAGCCAGCAAGACCAACATGTCAAGACCCCGAAATGATAAATCCAATAAATTCAAAGGTCAAAGACACCAAAAAAATAGGGTCCCCACTCCCAGTGGGGCGTGTGTGCGAAAACTGCACAACAAATGGCGACTCCGCTGGGGAAATGCTCCTAAGCATTTCGATGACAAACTGGAATCAAGAACCCAGAATTTCTGGTTTCAACTCTGATACCTAGCCACCACCCTCAGTTAAAAGCAAAGAAATTCTCAGGCAGGAAGACATTCCTATATCAGGGTCTAAGTGTGTGCACATGCATATATTACCTACCCTCAGTTGCAAAAGAACCAGACTTGGTATGGACAGGCTACGTAAAGATTCTGACCCTAAAAGTATCCTGGATAGAGCCTCGCTGCCAGTCAGGTGTCCATAGCCCCGACGAGGTTATCGTTGTGATCCTCCTGAACATAGCTCTACTGCCAGCCAGGCGTCCATAGCCCCGGTAGAGATATTCAGATCCCCCTGATGAGTTGAATTCAAGCCTTAGGATTTTTTTTATTATTATTTTTTATTTTTTATTTTTTATTTTTTTATTTTTTTAAAAAAAATATATATTCAACTGATTCAACCTGTGAACAGTGAAGTTCACACTCAGGGCTGAGAACCACAGTGGCACTAGAGCAGAAAAAGATTTTTCACCTGTCCAGACCTTATAAGGACTTTCTACAACTTCAGGTATGTTTGTTGAAAGATTAAAGGTGTAAGACCCCCAATATATTCCTGTTTAGACTGACTGGGACACCCTCGCCTTACCATCAGGACAAACGACATGGGCAACAGAATCCATACCATAACATTCTGGAAAAATGATCAAAGTTTGTAAGGGAAATATCGGGAACATTAGGCCGGCGCTACCACCATTATCATACAGATACACCCACAATCCCACGAGGAGATAGAGAACCCGAAGCAAGAGCAATGCAAAACAAAGCAAACAAACCAAAGCAAACCTACTCTAACCAAACAAAACCAGCAAAGCAAAAAGGGAAACCTACCCTAACCAAAACAAGCAGAACAAACAAAGAAAGCAACCTAACTAACTATTTACAGGGTAAAGAGCTGAGAACAGCTCAAGACTGGAAATAATGTTTGAGATACTGCCCATTGACAGGCAGTGGTATGTCCTCTCCCGTGAGGGTCCTCAAACGGAAGGCATTATCTCCCAGAATTTCGGCAATCTGGTAAGGACCAAGCCACAATCTATCAAATTTTCCATGGCTCCCTTTCTGATCATGTGGCTTATCCCAATACAGGACAAGGTCAGAAATCCTAAAAGCCTTAACTTTAGCTCTCCTGTCAAACCATCGCTTAACTACCCCTTGATGTTTGGCAAATTTTTCTAGGGCATTGTCTCGTTTCTCTTCAAGGTGCAATAATTCAGCTAACCTGGCTTCCCTTCTATCCCCTTCATCGTAAAACTGGTTGATAAACTGTAGAGTTGGGATTTTGAGTTGGATAGGGAAAACTGGTTCCAGACCGTACACTAAATGATAGGGAGAGGTACCAATGGAGGACTTAACCCGAGTACGATCTGCCCAAAGAGCAAACCGAAGCTGAGTGTGCCAGTCTTTTGGGTTCCTCTCTAACAGTTTTCGGATGACAATCAACAGGTTCTTGTTAGAGGATTCAGCTA
Source organism: Sequoia sempervirens (assembly GCA_007258455.2). Lineage (NCBI taxonomy): Eukaryota > Viridiplantae > Streptophyta > Pinopsida > Cupressales > Cupressaceae > Sequoia > Sequoia sempervirens. The sequence continues at coordinate 45,620 of VDFB02323473.1, read as the reverse complement.
GACCATTCCCCTGGGGATAATAATTAGATGCAAACTTGACAACAATGCCATGATCAAAAGCCCAGTTTGAGAATTTCCAAGGAATCTTGGCCCGGGGCCATTTATAAAGCACCAGCCAACAGCAGGACATCCAAACCGATTGAGAATGGCAGATTCTAAGAAATCGATTACTACCTCTGATGTACACTGCCTACAAGCAAATGCTTCAGTCCACCTTGTAAAGTAATCAGTAATGGTGAGGATATACTTGTGTCCAGCAGAAGATGGTGGATTGATGGGGTCGATGAAATCCATACCCCATTGAGCAAAAGGTTTTACCTCAATCACAGACTGGAGCGGAAGTGTTGCACACCTTTCTCTCGTTGCTGCCGTCTGGCAAGTGTGACAGGTCCGGACATGATGATGAACATCCTTGAATAGTGTAGGCCAGTAGTATCCTGCCCTCAAAATCTGGTTTGCAGTAGCAATGGCAGAACCATGACCAGTGCCATATTTCTCATGAAACTCATTTATTACTCTTTCAGCTTCCTGTTTTCCAAGGCACCTCAAGTAAATACCTTCGTGATTCTTCTTGTACAAGACAGCTCCTTTCAGCATGAAACCATCACTTTTCAGTCTCAAGGCTCGCCTCTGTACTGCATTTAAACGACCAGGAGCTCGCTGATTCAGCAAATAATAAACTATATCATCATACCAGCCACCTAGGGAAACTGCTTCAACATCATAGTTACAGACAGACAATTCAGGGCCTATCTCTGCCATGGTCTGGGTGAGTCCCTGTCCTCTCACCAGCTTCATGGGCTAGATCTCAATGTCATACTCCTGAAGCATGGTTACCCATTTAGCTCTGCGCTCCCCTAACTCATTCTGCATCAACAATAACTTAACTGCAGAATCAGGAACAATTGCAAACACCTTGTTTCTGAGGATATAATGCCGAAATTTCTTTACTGCTCGAACAAGGGCATATGCTTGCTTCTCTACACATGGGTATTTCAACTCAGCATCCTTCAATGGCGTACTCATGAAAGCGATGGGATGCTCATTCCCCTCATCAAACTTTTGTGTCAGCATTCCAGCACATGAGTGGTCTGAAGCAAAGGAATAGATATAGAACGGTTTGCTATAATCTGGACTGACCAACACTGGAGCATCAGCAATAGCTCTTTTAATCTCTGCAAAGGACTCCTTCGCTTCTGTGGTCCACTCGATCTTGGCATCTTGTTTTAACATGGCATTTAGTGGCTTGACAATCTTAGCAAATCCAGTGATGAATTTCCTGACAAAATTAATCTTACCAAAGAAAGATTTCATCTCTTTCTTGCTGGCAGGCGGCTGAATTTTTAGGATGGCTTCCACTCTCTCTGGATCTATAGCAATGCATTTCTCTGATATCATGTCTAACAACATACGTGACCCGAAAATACACTTCTTGGGATTCAAAGAGATCTTGAATTCCTGCATACGGAACACTTTACTTGTAGTGCGAGATGTGATCCCTACTGTTTTGGAGAAAAGCAGTCGAGGATCATCCATGTAAATGATAATGCATTTTTCCTATGATTTCCTTGGCGATATCCATAGCTTCGTTGAAATGTAAAACTCCACGCATGAATAAGCCGAATAGCCATCCTCACATGGCCCGAGTTCCCCACTTAATGGGTTTATAAGCGATCTTATTATGCATCCTCATCTTGGATATCCGCCAAATTTATACGAATAACCGTCAAAAGGACATCATCTGCTGATCCATTAACCACTTATGCTTACTTCATCAAAAGGCTGAATGAGTATCGCTTTTGAGATGACGCACAGTGAATTTAGAAGTCAAACACAAAACTAAAGCTGCTGGTCTTTTGCAGCACTAATTTGCCGCCCGTGTTGAATGCGACCAGGAATATAATCTGTGACGGCGGGTTCACGAACTTCGCCGTATGAGGGCTCGGTCGTTGATAAGGTCTGCATACGTCACAAAGGCAGCACTTTGCGGCGGGGTATAGTGTGAGTTATGATGGATGTATCATAAGTCTTCAAGTCTTCATAACCCCAGGCCACTATGTCTGGAAAGTCGTATAGGGCTCTGATTATTCCCTGTCTTTCTTCAGGAGTACAGACCTTACCAATGAAAACATTCTTTACATCGTCTTCAGTGCCCATATTGTGAGTGTCACACTGTCCACTGATAGACTCTTTCTTAGATTCATGTTCCTGATTTTTGATTTTATCCATATCGAAAATTCTCTCCAGCTGTACCATTCCCTTCGGGATAGTATTGGACTTCAAATTTAGCACACCTTCTAGGTCCAATTCTGCTTCTTGAGGTTCGGTTTCGTCAATGATCTGTGAAGCAAAAACATCCGTGTTCGTGATAAAGTCAAGGATATGTTTATCATCCTCAAACACCTGAAAATTAGTCACGTTGTCAGGGACTGATGGGACAGGAGTTAATTCAACAGTAAACTTCTTCAATCCTGATAGGGACAGGGGCTGCAAAGTACTGGCCGCTTGAGTTAGGGAATCAGCAGTTTGATTCTTTTTCCTTGGGATCAGTTGGAGATTAAAAGCGTCGAATCCTTCAATGAGGTCCCACACCCTATGTCTATAATTGGTCATTCCCCTGTCGTGACACGCATACTGCTTTCTTACTTGTTTGACCACTAATTCTGAGTCACCAAATACTTGCAAGACCTTGACCTTTTTTTTTCAGTGCCATAAGGAGTCCATGAATTAAAGCTTCATATTCAGCCACATTATTCGTACAATGAAATTGGAGCCTATGAGCTGCAAAGAAACTCTTACCTTTTGGACTGATCAGCTCGAATCCAGCTCCAGCCCCCTGCTTAGACTTAGATCCATCAAACTTGAGAGTCCAGTATTCTGTAGTGGTGGTCTTCTTCATTCGGTCTTTTGGCTTATCAGTATTAGAGGCTCCCTCAGCCACAGCAGGTTCCTGATTTTCACACTTTACTTGCAAACTCTGCTCATCTGTGCAAACCACCTGAGATGAATTCATACCCTTTTGCACTTCTTCCACTGCTGTCTGGCACAAGCAGCACTCCAACTCCGAATGGGAAGCGTTGTGAACTCTACACCAATTTGGCAAGAGTAACTCCTCAAAACTTGTCTTCCTTCCCAAGTGAGTTTGATTCTCCACACATTGCTTAATGAAATCTTGGAAATTATCCAGTAAGCAAATCTCTCTATCCTCAGGTTCTTCTTCGTCTTCAACTGATTCTTTCTGGATCTCAACAAGTCTGGACCCTATTTCAGCATCAACTGGCATCGTATGCAACATCAGTACCTCCTCTACATCTAATTCTTCATATGGGGCCGATAGCAAGTAATTTCCCATTCCAGTTTCTGATATGAGAACCTCGGTTGAAGTCTTTTGGTATTCTGTTATCATAAACTTCATTCTAGGCTCCCTCTCAATCCTTATCTGATTGGGCACTCCCTTCCAGGGAAGCCACATATGAGAGTGATCGGTAGACACATACCCATTCAAGGCCTTGGTGAAATCTCTTCCTAGGATCAAACCATATGCATCAGGAATATCTGCCACCTGAATGTTAATAACCTGCTGGATTCTCGGATCAGAGGCTATCTGCATCTGGATCATGTTGAGTTCTCCTACCACACTCACCTCAGTTCTATCCAACTGAGTGACCTTCTTCTGGGAATCGGCAGGTGTAATTCCTAGAGCCCTACAAACTCCTAGAGGCATCACGTTGGTGGAAGCACCAGAATCTAACAAGCAATTGTGAAGGTTCTTACCAAAGATTCGGACTGAAATCAGAAAGGGTGGAGTTTCTGTCTTTCCTTGAAACAAGGTGGGTTGAGTATCCACCTAGGCCACTTGAGTCCTATCCTTTTCTTTTCCCTTATCTCCAGGTGGTGGGTTGATCCGATTTTGGGTCTGATTTTGCGTGTTCATAGACTGAAAACTGGAAGTCTGGCTGACATGCTCACCAGAAGGCTTGTCCGATGTCTTTGGATTTGCATCATAAGTACCTAAGACAGCCTTCCTAATTGCAGGAAACCTTAACAACTCAAATGCGGAAAGGTTTACCTTTAGTTTCTTGAATTCCTCTGCAACATACGAAGCCATATGTTCCTCACTCATATCAGTAGAGACTTCCTTAGGTGGTTCCTCCACCTTGTCCTTGCCAGCTTGAACAATCTTTTCCTTTTGTGGTTCAGCCTGAGCTTGTTTGTCTTTCGAAAGGTACTGCTTGGAGACGTGTGGATAAGACGGATTGTTGCTAGCATTAGGATCCGGAGGGGTACTGAAGTTGTTGGGAGGAATGGAGGTGGTGAACGGTCCTCCAGGCTGTGGGCGTCTATGAGGCATATCCCTCAATCCCTGTCTCTGAAACATTTGTACTTCTTCAACATGAACTTCCTCCTGATCGAGGGGGCCATTATCATTTATTTCTTCGTTGAATAGCCGAGCAACCTCATCCCCATTACAAATCTGGTCTGTTTCATCCTCATGGGAATCGGGTTCTTCTGGTACATTTTCTTGGCTGGCTGGAAAAGGAGCATGATTCAATACCAACACAGGGGAATCATAGGAGTTAGAGGGAACAATCTCTTGTGCATTCACATTGTTTTCCACCTCATACTGAAAGATAGAAGCAGTAGTTTGGAATTCTGGACATTCCAATTCTGAATGCTGGCTTGTCTTATGGAGTCTGCACCACCCAGATAAGGCCGCTTCTGCGAGATACACACCAGTAGGAGGTTTGTCCTAGCTGACTGGCTGGTTCGCAGATTGATTGACAATCTGATTTGCAGGCTGATCCAGTGGGGTGGGAACTCCTCCATTATTAGGCCCTGTATTCCAAGTTCTGTTATGTCCTTGTAATGACCTTTTATCAAATCCTGACCCACTTCCTTGGCCTCTGTCAAAATTCTGCCTCCTTTCGTTATTGAAACCTCTGTCATTGTTATAACCCCTATCCTGGTTATATCCCCTATCATTGTAAAACCCTCTGTCATTACGCTGTCCCCTGTCGAAGTTATGTCCTTGTGAAAACTCCCTGTTCTGATTAGATTGCATCCCTTTCTGAGCAGCTTGCAACTGACTATTCTGATTTCTCAGGTAAGTCACTTCCAGATTTAACTTCTTTATTTGTTCGGCCATTTCATCAATCCTCTCCCTATTAGGATCTTGGTAAGGGATCTGATTCGGGTTACTCTGAGGGGGAATAGTCGTTGTGGCGGATCCCAAAGACTGGTGCAACACCTCAGAATTCTGCAGATAAGCAGGGAAGCTATTCTGTTGTGGCTGATACATGGGTTGGTTCACTTGTTGTTGGGGGAAGTTTTTCATAGGAGAGATTTGGTTCATGGGATGACCAGGGTGTGGTACTATGGGTAATTGGGGAACTGGGTTCATAATTGGGGTATGATTGGTGAGGGCCTGATTTACTGCCTGAATCTGGTTAGGATGTGCAACTGGTCCCAGAGAAGGCAATGGCCCAGTCAAGTGTTGCCTTAGGTCTGTGCTGAGCTTGACAGCCTCTGTATAAGCATTAGTTAGTGTGTCTGGAGGATTAGATCTCCACTTCAGGAAGGTTGTTGTCAAGCTATCCAGAGCTTCATAATAGACTCCCAGGGCCGTATCATCATCCAAAACATATGGGTCTTGCAACCTGGTGAATGCCCGGTGGAACCTATTATTGAAACTGGCTATCGGCTCATTAACCTCTCTCTTGACTTTGATGAATTGTAGGTATAACTCGTTGGCACTAATGGGTATTCGGAATTTTTGTAAAAAGGCAGTCTCAAGGTCGTTCCAATTAAGAATTGAACCAGCAGGAAGATGGTTATACCAGTAAAAGGCCTCCTCTCCTAGTGAATAGGGAAACAACCTGCAAGCAACATCCTCATGAACTATCCCCCTGTCCTTGAGACAGGTTTGGAAAATCCTTAGGTGCTCTTCTGCAGTCCTGTTCGGGTAATTAGCATGGAATTTGGAACAGAAGTGCTCAGGGTTTTTGGGCATAACATTGTAGGCTTGGAAGAGTAGGGGCGATGGATTGTTGGCAAGGAAAGCCATTGGTAAAAGTGGGGGTGGCGGTGGTGGTTGATTATTGACAGGCTGAGGCTGTTGGACAGGAACGGCCTCAGGAATGGGTATAGCTTCCACCTCAGGATGTGAAGATGTGGATGATACTGGTGAAGGGATAGGTGATGATGATTCCCCCCTTTCTCTAGTCCTCCTTGACCTATTGGGAAATTGAAGTTCTTCTAAATCTTCCTCTCTGGCGGTGGACCTGGTATTTCTCCTATATCTCTCTGGAGAGATAGCGTTCAAGAAACGATCCAGTGTGCTCATTCAGGCCCTCCTTCTAGCGCCAATCTGTTGATGGTGTTTTCTACACAGCAACAACTCAGACAGAATGCAATATTCTATCTCTCTTGAAAGGTTATTTCCAACAATAAATCACTGAAAATCACCCCAAGGTCTCTCGGGTGTTAGGTCATAACAATGCATAAAACAACTCAGATAAAATGTGAAATTGCTGGTAATCACAATCGGACCTTACTACAAGCAAACTGAACCCTCTCAACTTATCAGATCTGACAATATGATGATCTTGAATCCTAAATCTAACTGAATAATAAAGAAATTGCAAAAGATAGGGATGCAAGGAAGTAACAAACTCTAAACTATTGTAGGAACAAGCAGTGCAAATGACAAATATCTGGAATGGACCTATCTCAAATAACCAATTCATGTTCGACCCACAAGGCAATCTTACAAGAACAGTGCAATCTTCTGAGGAATACAGATTTTCAAATCATAGACTTACACCTACAACCGAACTTAAGCACATTTGAATATACGGTCCAGGTTGACTTCACCAGCCTACTACAATCAGATAGTTACTGGGAGTATAGACCAGAGATAGCTACCAACATTCCAAATATAAAATCACATACACTATTTATCCAACCAAACTAATTTATTTCTGAATATTAAACCCTAGATCTTCAAGCAATGTAAAAGATAGAACGAAAGAACCATGCAAGATGAGATAACACAAAGGATTTCACCAGGAAAACCACAATGCCTTCAATTGTATTAATCACCAAATGCTGCAACAATTCAACTGTTCTGAATATGGTATTTGCTTCAAGAAATTCTAAAAAAACTCTAACTATTGCTCCTGCTAATCTCTATTCTTGCTAATGTCTATAACCAATGTCTTCTAACCCTTACAATGAGGCAAGAATGCCTATTTATATCAAATTTTCCCCAAAACATGTCGGCCCAGCCAAACATTTTACAAAATAATAAAAACCGCCAAAATAGGTCAAAGGAAACAAACTAAGGCACACATTTAATGCCACCATCCAAGTCGGCCAAGGCACAGTCCTCAAGGAAGTCTGGTCCAATGCATGCCCCATGATAATAGGGAAGCACAAATCTCAAACTTGAGCATTAACTACCACTCCCCTTGTCTTTTCTCTTTGCTGGTGACCCTTGGACCTTCGAGAATATCCCCTCCAGCTCAACAATAGGTGGCAACGGCAAAACCCTGAGCCGACATTTAATTGCATCAATTCCCTCATTGGACCGCTCAACAGTTTTCTTCCAATCCGTCATGCTGGTCATGTACCTGTCTATTATTGCCAAGTATGTAGCTGCATCATCAAGCAAATGGGAGGTGACAGCTCCATCAGATTCCAGGGCATAAACCTCATGCCACCATTCCTTCAATTGATCTAAGCTCAGATATTTGGGAGCTATCTTCTTCCTCCCTGTCATCACCTCAAAGAAAGCTATGCAACCATCATAAATTGCAGTGAGGTCAGCCTCAATTGATTTTCTCCGTTTTTGTATCTTATTTAGGCCTCCCTGCCTGATCTGCAATGCCTCGAACCATTCCCATGGTTCATCCAATCTGGCAGAGGGAAGGATTCCATCCTTTCCCAACTTTTCTTTGCCATGCCCTAGAATAATCCTTGACTTCTGCAGCAGAAAGTCAATATCATTTTTATCTTGAGAGAGGATACTCTCTAACAGTTCCTTTCCTCGGACTGCATCCTTGCCCACAGACAGGATCTCTTTGATAGCTTCATCCCCCTGTGTCTGGACACTCATCAACCAATCGGTGGCAGCCTGTGCAGAAGCCTTCATCTTTTCAATTCCGGAGATTGTCTCCTTTGGCAGAAATCCCGGAGTACCAGAGGAGGACGGATGGAGAGACTATAGAGGCTTCATGACCTCTTCCAGGCATTTCCTCAACCTTTCATTCTCTTTTTTCAGTTCTCGTTTTGACTGGGTCTCCTTTTTCAGTCTGTCAACCATTACGGCACTTGACCCCTCGAATTCCTCAATATCCTGCTCTAAGGAGGCCGGCCCAAGGTTAATAGTTTGGATGTTGTAATCCTGGCCTGTTACCTTATCTCTTGTTTTGTCTGCAGCAGGGGTGGCAATGTGAACTACTCGGTTGTGCACTTCATCTCTTTCTACCCGAGAAATCACCTTTGCAGCCTTCTTCTTCTTCCCTTTACCAATCTGAGACAACATTTCATCCCAGTCAAGAGGAGTGTCTTCTACAATCACCTATTTCTTCTTTGTAATTTCTTTCTCTAGCCAGTCCGGGGCTACGGGATCTGTCCGGATTCCTTCTGCTCTGGTTTCTCCCGGGTCCCCTGTGGCTTTCTCTCCTTCTGCAACTGTTACCTCGACTTCCTCCTCGGCTGCGGCCTTGTCAACTTCTTTCTTCGTACTTTGTTCACCTTGGCCGATCTCCTCAAATCCTAACTCAGGGAGTACCGGCGATGGAGTTCCAGCGGGGATGCTTTTCTCCGGCTCAGGTGATCTGCGGCTTTTCTCACTCTCCGGAGAATCCTTGTACTGCACCAAGGGAGAAGTGTGTCTTTCCTCTGTTTCCACCTCGGGCTCAGCAGCCTCACTGAATAATGTTCCTTCTTTGAACGGTTCTGCCTCTCTGCTGATTTCCTGCTCATCCAGATTTTTCGGTTCTAGTATGCTCTGTGGAGGAGAAACAGGCTTGTCCTGTTTTTCAGCTAGCAATATTGGAGAAGAGTCTTTTGACTGAGCAGCATCCTTTGGGGAAGGAGTTCTAGATCTTCTGGTGTATACTCTGGTCTTTTCGCCCCCGGAGCTTTCCACATCCACAACTGGAGGTTCATCCTCCGAAGTAGTTTGGCCTTTCCTCTTGGCAACCCTTGCAGTTCTGGCCTTCTTGGGCGGTGGAGGAACATCCTCCTCTTCAACTTTCTCTGCCTCTTCCTCGTCCGAGGACTTGCTGATAGTCAGGGTCTTCCACCTGCGTTTACCAATTGGCTTCCTTTTTGCTGCAGGTTGAGTCCCCTTAGGACCTCTGACCTTGATCTTGAAAGGGGAGGTTTTAGCTGCTTTCCCTTTGGGGTCCTCTCCCCCGGATTCTTCAAAAGTGGACATGGGGTTGAGATTCCCCATCAAATCGAAGGTACAAGGTACCTTGGCACTCTCTAACACCCAGACCTCATGCTTGATCCAAGCAAGGGTAAATTTTAGCACTGGAGCCATTAAGTCCTCCAACTCAGCCACCTCAGGCTCATTCCAATCAATATCCGCCACTGACCTGTCCTTAATGGGCTCATAAACATGGTCCTGGATCAGTTTTCCATCGTCATCCAGCTGATCCGGAATCAGCTTCACATTATACTGTCTAATGGCCTCTACAGGCAGCCGGGAATACCTTTTCTTCCTCGCATCAAGGTCATCCTTGATGTTGACCCAGTAATCTTCTAATTCCTCCTTATGCCTGTATTCCCGGGTAGCTCTTTTCTGTGCCTCCCCGGTGATGTCAAAATTCATTCTCTTTGAATGGAAAGAGAATCCATAGGCGGCCAATTCCTCACCTGCAGTGTGAGCTGATTGGATGGACGGGCACACTTCCCCCACGCCAATCCCAAGAGGGAAATCACCTCCAAAACCGGTTTTATGTTTCTCCCTTTTTACCACTGCATCAAACTCACAAATTTGTCTCACGACCTCTAGCAGCACAATGTGGTCAGTGGGATACCTGGGCAATCTGTAGGGAGCAACGGGGCATCCATCAATCCGGAGATAAGTGAAAGTGGGGAACTGGATGAACCAGGCCCCGTAATTCTTAATCAACCCTTTGCCCCATCGGACAATCTGATGTGCTCCGCATTCTGAAGGGTCCGGGTAATGTGCATAGTGAAGGCATCATTGGCCCTCCTATAATCTCTGTGTCCGAGGTGCAATTTGGGTAGACTTCATAGATAATATCCTGCCCAATGGTTCCCGCCGGAGTCATCCCTTGTAGGGGTAGGAGATGGCCAGTACATATATGACATAGGAGGACATGGCGAATTTCTTTCCCTCCAAAACATTCCTTAATTGTTTATCTATTTCTGCACTGATAAGTCCTGCCCAGTGATAATTTGTTCCCTGACTCATCTTGGTGATCACGTGAACCATCCAACTTTCCAATACTCTGGCAGTTTTAAGCCCGGCCACCCTGCTCAACAGTGTAATAGCATCATAGATATCTGGCCTGAACTTCACCCTGTGCAACTGCTTGGGAAATTTGGAGTGGTGAGACTTGGGCTTCTCAAGCCATGAGTTGATAAGCTGTTGAGCCTTAACTGGCTCATTCTCATAGTATGTACGAGCAGTGTCAATGTTTAAGGCACAGACCGAGGGGAGATCCGGCATGCTGAAGGCTCGGGCAATGGAGGCTGGACTGAAGTTTGCCAACACTCGTCCCTCAGTGCTAACCACCATCTGTGTGTCAAAAGCGTACTGTCTAGCACACTCCAAAATCAGCTCGTAGCACTGGACTGCTGGAGGGAACCCCGCCACATGCACCAATCCTGAGTTCATCATCCCTTGCCTCAATGCCGACTGGTCTTTCTCGGCTGTTCTCTGCTTAAACTCATCATATCGCCATGCTCCCACATTGGTATCGGACACATCAGCCCACACAGAGGAGATCCTACTTTCTGGAACTTGACTCTTCATGTCTGATTTCAATCTCTCTGTCTCAGAAATTGAAGATGCCCCTGCACCACCTTTGGACTTCCCAGCAGTAGCCTTGCTTGATTCAGCCTGCACATTCAAGAATTACCATTAAAATCCAAATATTAAGCTCATATCAATCTCAAGGGTTATCACACATCATATAAATCCATTAAAATCCATTGCTAACTGCCAGTCTTTCGTGATCCGGAGAAATCAAATAATCCGGGAAAATTGTGTACTCATTGGCAACAAGAAATAAGCATGAATAATCATTCCCTCAATCCCATCATCGAAATATACACAAGAACGCAATCAGAAAGGAAATCCAAAAAAAACCGGATGGAACGGATTTTCGCGGACAGCATAAAACGCACCGGAAATTAACTCAGTCCGCGGAATAAGCCCAAACTGGGAAAATCCGGGAGCGAGGAAATTCCGCGACGGCCTCGGAAACCCGAAAAACGGCAAAACATGCACCAAAACTTGAACAACCCCGGGATATCCACTACCTAAGCTCGAAGGATCCTAAAACCGACGATGATCAACAACCTCAAGTACGCAAAGGATCCAACTCCCAAAAGCTCTTAAAAGAAGGAATCTGTGTGCCAAAAAGATGATGCCCTAGAGCAAACGATCGAATTTCCGCCATTAAAACCAGAGCAAGCTTTTAGGGATTAAAAAGAAAAATCGGTTCAGGATTTACCTAAAAGCCCTCTAATCTTCATAGGACGGGAAGCCAACATAACACGGGAGAAGAGTCGCCCAAGCATAAGATGAAATCATTGTTCTAGCCGAGACACCAAGGAAACCCTAATCTCGCACGATAACACACTTCGCGCCCAAAACAAACAAGCAGCCCGATCCAGAACGCCGTCCAAAGGATAATTATGCAGTCGAGCGGACAAATGGAGCGCATAGGGCACGGGGAATGGTTTCGACAAATAAAACGGGTCCAACCCCAACTCAATTAACACGGAACCAAAACCAGATCAAGGGCCGACCCCAAATTTAACAATACCCAATCACAAGAAAACCCCAAATCATTATGCAAGCAAACGGAAGGGCAATAGATACATACCATGGATCAAAGCAAGCGAAAATCCGAGCTCAGAAAGTCAACCACGCGACAAACAAACCAAGCAACGCGATACTGGCAGCAACACTCAAGCAATTCACGCGCAAACAAACCAAGATCAAACCTCAAAGCTCAATTGAAAGTTCTGAATCGCCAGAGCAGAAAACAAGGAAGCAATGAAGTTGGAATGAATCAGAAAATGCCCTAAATCTGACCTTATACCTGTCTGAGCCAAGGTACCTCAGCCATTAATGCGTGAAAAGACGTTTCTGACAAGTCCGGAAACCCGAGCCCCAAGCGGAATTTCGGAAAATCCCAGAATGCGCGGAAACACAGACTTCGCGGAAATGCAAAAACCCGATAGAACCGGAAAATCCCGAAGTCAGGCAAAAACCCGCAATCGAAGAATCTGGCCAGAAACAGATAAGGAACCAGGGACGGAAGAATCCTCCGGAGACGGAAAATCCCGGATCCAGGTGAAAACCCGGATTTGGCCAAAAACTCAATTTCAATCAATTGCAACCTCAGGGCAAGGGCAAAGCCAGCAAGACCAACATGTCAAGACCCCGAAATGATAAATCCAATAAATTCAAAGGTCAAAGACACCAAAAAAAGAGGGTCCCCACTCCCAGTGGGGCGTGTGTGCGAAAACTGCACAACACATTCCACTTTCATTTTCCATTCGTCTCCATTTTGCATTCATTTCCATTTCCATTCATTCCATTTCTGCTCACTGGTTTATCACTCTGTGTCCGGTCTGCTCAACCAAAGATTTGGATCCTTGCAATGATCTTACTATCATTCATCCCTAGACGGAGCCACTATTGGAACTATAAAATCTGATGAATTTTACATATCTTTTGTCCCCCTAAGTCTCCATATGAGTCCTACCTTAGGCATATTTTCCTCATTTCATGACATTTGGCTTGCATTTTGGCCTATTTTTACCCCATTGAATCCGTTGGGTTATTCATTTTCCATATTGCAGCTCCTATCGGCATAGGTCCATGACTGTCTCCCCAACCCATGTTGTTTTATGCTAACATTTATATGCTACAGGTCTGTCGGCGGGACTCCTTTGATGTCTCAGCGATCGCAAGTCTTGTGTACTCACCATTTGGCATGACATTCATGTTGTTTCGGTGACCAAGGAGGTACCTATTGGTAGGAGTTTGGTCTTCGGTATATCGTCTCACCGAGTGCCTTATGTCTCGCCGACCGGTATATGGTGATGCATCGGTGAGAGTTTTTCTTTCGTTGAAGCGTCTTGGCGAACTCATCTAGTCTTGTCGACCGGTGGCAGATGCATATACATATTAGCAAAAGATTTTCCTCAGGGTAACATCTTGGCGAGTGACCTTCGGTCTCGCCAATATTACATAGGAGGCTTGTCGGTGAGAGACTTTTTCTTTGGAGTAAGTCATGGTGACTTCACATTGTCTCACCGATCGGTGGTAGAAGGATGCACGTATTGGTAAGAGTTAAAGCTTTCGGCATGTGGTCTTGGCGAATTTGGATTGTCTTACCGATTGATAACATAAGGATATGCATCTCAGTATGACTAATGGGCATCGATGTAACATCTTGGTGATCCCGTCTGGTCTTGTCGATCTATTTTTTCACGTCGAGATGCAAATTGCATTGGTGTGAGAATGTTTATATCATGAAGATCTTCAATAACACATGGGATGTTCTGTGTGATCTCTCCGATATTACAGAGTTACAGCAATAGTGAATGAAACAAACAGTGTATCAGTGAGAAATTTGATTATGTCTCAACGAATGGATAACACACTATGAGAAGCATATCAGTAACACATCTTGAAAGCTATGTGATATCTCCTCGAGAGTGACAAGTCACGGCGACAAGTTTAACCACAGGGCTTTCGGTGAAACATAATGTATCCAGTATGATATTTCTCTGACAATAAAATGTCACGGCGAAACGAGGAGAACCAAGGAACAATTGAAGATTGAATTGCCTTCGACATACCTATTGGATTGTCTTGGTGATTGATTCACTGATGATTAATAAAATTCAAATACTGTGGCCAACATGTGAGTTCATAAAATACCATTGCAGGCTAACATGAAAAGAGCCTGAATTTTGTGGAAGGCCGACATGGGATCTCATTATGATATATTTTTCTGATACTAGTGTATAAATAGGCATCTTGTGATTGTAATTGAATCATCATTTATTAGATATTCGATACACAGCAAGTAGATACAGTAGAGTAAAATTCTCATATCAGAGACTATTGTTGCATGATTTTAGAATGGAGGTATTTATGAAAATCAGTTGATGTTGCTGCATTTCTCTAGTATCAATTGTCTGTTGAATTTAATGAAAATTACTACTAAGTTGTCTCCAATATTGATCATTTTTGGTTGTTTGAATTGATATAACAAGATTATATTTAATTCATCAGTGCACATTTGTTGTATCTGTGTGATTAATCAATTGGTTCTTTCAAGTAAAGATTAAATCCTTTGGTTGATCACAGTAATCAAAGAGAATCATCTGGATTATTAAAGAAGAGCTTAGTAGTTATAGTTTTGCATGTTTATACAAGTTGTAAATAGAATATATGCCAGATAATTTGAGTTCTCTAGAGATTGTTGCTCATCTTGATTTAATTTGACTCTGCATACCCAATAAGGCACTGGTCTCTGCAGTTTTATCATTAAAGATTCATTCATTCTCTTTACATATGTTAATTATGTATAGTAGGATTCAGATTAGAAGATTGCTATCTATATCAAGTTTGTTTTCATCTGTTCACTCCAATCTGCCATTGTGGACAAATCATTTCAGAAGGTTAATCATAAGCTAAGTATGCTCAAATCAAAAGGTACACCCGCCTGGGCCTAGCAGCACCTAAAGAGTAGAAAGCCTAAGTCATTTGGCTTTGTTTGTTGCCCTAAAGCGTATCAAGAGATTGGCAGCCTCTTGAGGCATTCTGCCTGCATTTTTGAGAGCTAACAGGAACCCTGATGAATGCTAACCATATACACGTCAGCCCACAAATTAAGGAGGCTAACCATATGTCAGCCCACAAATTGATGGATGGGGATGGTTGACTTTAAGTGTATGTCGAAATAGCGACAAAAATCATGGAGCATTGCAATTTTGACGAATGTCAGGCATAAATTTTTTTAAAAATTGAAATTTTCACATTAAATACACAAGTACCCGATGGTACATCTAATTATACATCTTTCGTCAAAAAAAAATTTCGTATTTTGCAGTCAAATGAGTTAGTGGCAACTTGGTTAGAAAACTCTTGGAACCTGCAACAAGCTAATGGTGGGGACCTAAATGGTGAGATGGTAAATAGAGTTGGACAAGTGTTGTGTCAACATGTGGCACAGATTTATTTGTTGATTCTACATCATTGTTGTGAATTAATGATCATTGGACTGAACTATATTTGTTGATAATGATGTAACTGTATTACAAAATCAGGTTGCTCATCGGTTGGTTGATCGGTACTACAACATGGAGAGATTAGGCTGACCTAAAGAATGAGTGAGATAATAAGGGATGTAAGTTGTGATGTATGTAATTCATTGGTGTTGCTTGAACGTTAGGGTGATTCGCAAGACTAAAATCGGGGTTTTGCACTAGATAATAAAATTATTTGGGTGGCTGAGTTTTTGTGGATGTAGCCCATATTGGGTGAACAACGTTAAATTTTTATGTCGATCTATTATGTGTTATTCTTCATTGGTATTTTTAGGTCCTTTAATTTGCATATAATTGTTAATATTTATTGCTATGATATGCCTAATTCCTAACAACTGGTATCAGAGTTGTATGTATTTCAGTTGATTGGCAGGAAACCTCTAGATTTGAGTGGGAGCAATGGAAGAAGGCAAAGTCAAGGTTGAGAAATCAAACAGCCAAAATTATGGAAGATGCACATGGAAGATTATTTATATCAAAAGGATCTATGGCGGCCATTACAAGGAAAAGAAAAGAAAGATGTTGTGATGTCTGATGAAGAATGGGATATTCTGGATAGAAAGGCACTGGGAACCATTTGGTTGTGCCTAGCACCATCTGTGGCATTCAATATAATAGAATCAAAGACAACAGTGGATCTGATGGAAGCTTTAGCTAAATTGTATGAAAAACCTCAGTGTCATATAAGGTATTTCTCATGAAGCGTTTGTTTAATCTAAAAATGATTGAAGGTGGATCTATGACAGATCATTTAAATGAGTTTAATACGATTACCAGACAGTTAACTTCTCTAGAAGTAAATTTTGATAAAGAGGTGAGGGCTCTCTTGGTTTTATGTTTTTTACCAAAAAGTTGGAATAGCTTGGTAATGGCTATAAGTAACTTTATCTCTGGTTCAAATACATTGAAATTTGATGATGTTGTTGGTGTTATCCTTATTGAGGAAATGCGACGAAAAAGCACAGGTGAGACTTCAACATGAGGTAATGCTTTGGCTGTAGAGAACAAAGGAAGAATAAAGGAGAGAGGAAAAAGCCAAAAAAATCATGGGAATTCATGAGGGAATTCAGAGAAAGAAAGATCTAAATCTAGAGGAAAACTGGATTGTTGGCACTGTGGAAAGCCAGGACACCTAAAGGATTGTTGGTCTTGAAAAGGAAAACAAGGAGATGGACAACATGATGAAAATAAGGAAGCTAATTTTGCAAGTAATAAATTGTAGGATGCTCTAATTTTTTGTTTAGATAATGCTAATGATCCTGGGAAATAGATTAATGGGCTTCATTTCATGCCACCCCCCATAGGAAATATTTTATAGATTATGTTCAAAGTGATTTTGGACAATTATATTTGTGATGTAGGAGCATCTTGACAATGTCATGATTCTAGGAAGAAAATCTTGAAGGTTCATTAAAATTTTGTTGTTTCACATTGTTCAAGGGTCTTCAAGTCATTTTTCCATGTATTAGAATCATTAGGAGGTCATTGTGCCACATTTTGCAAAATGATGTCAATGTATTCAAAAGTTGTCACAAATATGCAAAAATTGTAAAGTTGCAAAAAAGCAACATTAGGAAGGTGAAAGGTTGTAGAAACCCCTGTTTCTGCTAACTTCTGAAACTGTGTGTTTTTTATTGTTTTTGTGTATTTTGGTTTTTTATGGTGTTTTTGCATGACAGATGAAAAATGCGATTTTGGAAAGAAATTGCTTAAAAATGTAAATAAAATACCACGAGCTTGCAAATGATGAAAAATGATAGATCTAATAATGCCAGACTGTTATTGAATATTTTGGATTGATTACATTAAAGATCTGACTATAAGCAAATGAAAAAGCAACACTTTATTTGACGAAAACTTGGTATTGCAACAGCATGATGATCTTCATGAAATGGTACGGCTGAAATGAATATCCACTTTTCCCCTACGCCAGATGAAAGAATAAGATGCTAATGATATATGCGCCCCTAGTTGTGAAGTCAGACTACTAATAAAGAAGGTGATTTTTCCTTAAACAAAGAAGTACGACCTTTCTGAGATGGTACGACCTGCAGCAATAAAGGTACGGCTTGGAACAGCAGCAAGCAAACAATAAAAGTACGGCCCTCATGGAAGACTCTAGATCTCAGGGAAATAGGCGCCTCAACTGAAGAATCTCTGCTGGATGAATTACAGACTGAAAACCCTAAAGATGAATACTCTGTGAATGTTCTGTGATAACTTCTGAATGAAGATATCTCTCTGAAAGCAATAGATCAACTGGTATTTCACAGCCTCTGAATCACAACACTGAAGATGGCTCGTTCTTCAATGCCTATAGACAACTGAAACCCTTGGCTTTGTTCTCCGGAAGAAGACGATCAAAAATTTGATATTCAACATAATGGCTCGAATCCCAATGAAAAACCCTTATATTCCTCAAAAGCTCGACTTTTCTCAATTAGGTATCATTTAAATAAATTTGAACTTTTCTCTTTTAATATTTCAATAGTTTAAAACTCATTTTTAATTATAAATTATAATTAAAAATGGCCCCCTTCAATGATGGTCGACCCCCTTCAGCAAATCACTTAAGTTATAATATTTAAAATATTATAACTTTATAATATAAGCTCTGAATAATTAATATTTAATTAATCAATTAAATATCAATATCTCCCTCAAAATATGTTTGATTCACGAACTGTCTGAAGCTGGCGAATAAGTGAGTGATTCTACACATGACCAAACCATACTGCTAAAAATAGCAGGGGTGCTTCGCTGAGTGCCAAATACTGCTAAAAATAGCAATTCTAGCAAATGATGTCTGAATGAGCCCAAACGAAAGCCAACTGATAAAATTTTGACAACCGAAGCCAAGCCAAGCTCCATCAAGACCCTCTATCCATCCTATCAACCTACAAGGGTCACATAATAGGATAATCATTAGCTCTGAGAGATGTCAACTAGAAGGGGACATGACAGTCCGCCCCTCCTGAAATTGCTTGTCCTCAAGCAATCTCAACTCCGGATGGTGCAGAATATCCTCGCTCTCCCATGTAGCATCCTCCACTGGAAAATCTCTCCATTTCACCAAATATTCCCTGATAGTCCTCCTACGAAACTGTCTCTCTCTGTACTCCAGGATAGACTCAGGTACTAGAATCAACTTTCCCTCATCATCTAAGGGAGGTAAAACTGCCGAAGGTACCACATGGTGTCCCAACGCCTTCTTGAGATGTGACACGTGAAAAACATTGTGGACCTTGCTCTCCGTAGGAAGCTCTAGCTCATAAGCCACCTCTCCAACACGCCTCAGGATCCTGAAATGACCATAATATCATGGCTTAAGCTTCTCTGAACCACTCTTCCTAAGAGTAGACTGACGGTAGGGCTGCAGCATAAGATAAACCATGTCACCCACCTCAAAAGACCTCTCTGTCCTCTTCTGATCTGCATACTGCTTCTGCTGATTCTGTGCCTTAGCAATATTCTCCTTGAGAGCCCTCATAGTGTCCTGACTCTCCTGCAACAAATCTCCAGCACTCGACACTCTACTGTCACTCAGTAGCAAATCCAGAAAGCTAGGCGCCTCATAACCATACAATGCCATGAAGGGGGACATCTGAATGGTCATGTGGAAGGTAGTATTATAGCAATACTCACACAAATATATCCACTTGACCCACACCTTTTGCTACCCTGCAATATAGTTCCAGAGGTAACCTTCCACCCATTTATTCACAATCTTTGTCTGACCATCGGTCTGCGGGTGGTAACTGGTGCTCGGTGTAAGCTCGGTCCCACAAAGTCTGAACACCTCCTACCAGAAGTGACTCAAGAACCGACTATCCCTGTCGCTCACTATGCTCTGAGGCAACCCATGTAGTCTGAATACCTCACGGAAGAAGACCTCTGCTACCTATGTAGCTGTGTAAGTGGTGGTAATCGGAAAGAAGTGGGCATACTTCGTCAGCCGATCCACAACTACATATATGCAATCCCATCCTTGGGCTTTAGGCAAGCCCGTAATGAAATCCATCAACAGGCATTCCCACTTCCTGTTAGGAATCGGAAGTGGCTGCAATAATCCTGCCAGGTACGTGTTCTCCTACTTGTTCTGCTGACAAATAGGGCACTCACGCACATACTGAAGAACATCTGCCTTAAGTCATTTCCATGTAAATCTCTCCTAAATCTGTCTATACATTTTGAAGTACCTGGGATGTTCTGCTGTAGGTACATCATGAAAGGCTCGCATGATAATGTTCTTCATCTCTGACCCTGGGATCAAATAAATCATGTTCTTGTAAATGATCAAGTCATTCACAAGTGTATATCTAGTGTCAACCATTGATCCCTCAACGATACTGGATGCCCAAGTATCCTTGGCATATTCTGCCACAATCAAATGCCTCCAATCCTCAGTAATGTGAACCATAGAGTTCAGATAAGGCCTGCGTGAGAGGGAGTCAACCACTACATTTTGGGTGCCTTTGATGTAAGAGATATCAAAGTCATATGCTTGCAATTTACTCACCCACTTCTGCTGACGATCATTGAGATCTCGCTGCCCCAGGAAATGCCTCAAACTGTTGTGGTCAGTTTTAATGCAGAACTTACTGCCCACAAGATACTACCTAAATTTTTCCAAGGCATGCATTATAGCTAGCATCTCCTTATCATAAATACTGTAGAGCCTCTCTGGCCCTCTGAGTTTACGGCTCTCATACACAATAGGGTGCTTGTCCTGCATAAGCACCGCTCCAATTCCCTCACCAGAAGCATCGCACTGAAGCTCAAAAGGCTTCGTAAAATCTGGTAGTGCCAACACTGGACACGTAGTCATCAGCTCCTTGAACCTCACAAAACACTCCTGTGCCTCAGGAGTCCAACACAATGCACCTTTTTTCAACAAATCCGTCATAGGTGCTGTATGATGTGAATAACCATTCACGAATCTGCGGTAAAACCCACACAAACCAAGAAATCCTCGCAGCTGTGTAAGGTTCACCGGAGTAGGCCAGTCTATGATAGCGTGGATCTTCTCAGGATCCATCTGCACTCCCTCTGCACTGATGATATGACCTAAGTAGAGCAACTCGGTCATCCCCAAATCACATTTGGACTCCTTGGCGTACAAGGACTTCCTCTCCAAAATACTGAGCACAGCCTCCAGATGAGCCAAATGCTCCTGCCAAGTCCTGCTATAAATAAGAATGTCATCAAAGAAGACAAGTACATATCTCCTCAGCTGTGAATGGAAGACCTTGTTCATGGTGGACTGAAATGTCGTTGGCGCGTTGGTGAGCCCAAATGGCATCACCACAAACTCAAAGTTTCCACAATGACAACGGAATGCAGTCTTCTCAACATCCTGCTCACGAACTCTGATCTGGTGATATCCTGATCTCAAGTCTATCTTCGTGAAGTAGCATGCACCATGCAGCTCATCAATAAGCTCATCTATACAAGGTATTGGGTACCTATTTTTGATAGTCCTCTTATTCAGGACTCTGTAATCTATGCACATGCGTAGGGTACCATCCTTCTTCTTCACTAAAACAACTGAAGAAGTGAATGGTGATTTACTAGGTCGAATGTGACCCATAGCAAGCAACTCCTTGATCATCTTCTCTATCTCATCCTTCAACCTCTTAGGATGCCTGTAAGGAGTAATCATGACAGGCTTAGCGCCCTCCTCAAGCTCTATAATGTGCTCAATGCCCCTGTCTGGAGGTCTCCCTGGTGGAATATCACTGAATACCTTGTCATGCTTGACTCTCAACTGTTGAATGTCAAGATGATACTCTATCTTATGTTGTCCCTCCTGTACAGGTGCCAATGTGCACTCGGCAGCCCACTCTACCATGTCATGTCGCATGAGCCTCTCCATCCGACGAAAGGAAATAGTCTTTACATTGCTGTCTCGAATGGCCTTCAGGATATGTGTCTTCCCATCGACATCAAAACGAATCTCCATGTCTTTGAGACGAAGAGTGAATTCCTCAAGGGAATGAAGCCACTTCATGCCCAAGACTAAATTGATATCCCCCATGTTCACCACGTAATAATCAGCCTTGAACTCATAGTTGTTCAAGCACAAGGGGAGATCCTTAATCATTTGATCACACCTGAGAGTGTAACTATCTGCCACCTTAACTCTAATGCCTTCGAACTCCTCGGTAATGAGTCCACGCTTCTCCAAAAATCTAGCATCGATAAAATTGTGGGTGGCTCCTATATCAAGAAGGGTAATGACCCTTTGTCCTGCCAAAACTCCACGGAGTCTGAATGAACCTTCCTACTGAATGCTAGATAGTCATGCCTCATGGATCTGAAGCTCTGACTCTGCCTCTGCCTTAGGCTCTGAAGCCTCTAACTCTAACTCCTCAGAACTCTCCTGATGTTCGGAACTCTCAGATTCTGACTCCTCGTAATAAGCCCACATCACTCAATTGGCCTTGCCCTTAGGCCGCAAAGGACAATCATGGTTGGCATCATAGGGACCTTTGCAGTAGAAGCAAAGCTTCTTCCTGCATAGATCATTAAGAGCCTCTCGATCCAAAGGTGGTGCTGCTGATTTTCCCTTTGAATCATTCTTAAAATCTGATTTTTCTCTATTAAAATTTGATTTCTCTTTGTTTTTATTGAAGCCCTTATTGTCCCTGAATGAAGAAGTGTTTCTGGAGTTAAATCTGCTGGATGGTGCTGCCAACTCCATGCTACGCGCCTTCTTCATGGCTTCCTGTAACGAAGGAGGATCGAAGGCTTTGATCCAACCTCTCAATGGTTTTGTCAGTCCATCCATGAAAAGCACTACAAGTCGCCTCTCTGAAATATTAGGAACCATAACCGACAATCTCTGGAAGTCACTAATGTAAGACTCCAAACTGCCACTCTATTGCAACTGAGCCAAATCTCTGAAATAGGATTCTGGATCCTTCCTGTCAAATCGTTCCACCAACCTGTCAACAAACTCCTGATATGAGGTGATCCGATCATGCTGGAGTGTCACCATCCCATGGTGTCACTAGTCATAAGCTACCCCCTCAAGATGCAATGTCGCATACCTGATAGCATCCCTCTTAGCCATCGGACGCAAAGTGAGGAAAGTGTCTAGCTTACTGATCCAGGCCTAAGCTGTAACCTTGCCACTACCGTCGAACATCACTAGAGTGAGTCTATTGGTAGCATGCTTTAGATCATTATTTTGATATCTAGGTCTCCAGTCCTGTCGACCTCTGTGGTGTTCTCTCCTCTGTGTGATGAATCGGTCAAAAGTGATCCTCTCTCTGACCTCAGGTGGTACTAACTCCCACTCCTCATTCGCTGCCATAAGTGTATCTGTGAACAACTCCTCATGCTCCTCACCTGCAATAGCCTCGTCGGCCTCCTGTCTCACAAAAGTAGGCCTAGTTGGTCTGTCTGCCATCCATGAAACGGTCCTAGGTGCTCTTCGTGATCCTGCATCACTCCTATCCTCGTCACGATGTGGTGACGGTCTCCTCGGTGTACCTAATCTCTGGATCGCCACTGTCAACTGCTTAGCACATCGTTGGACTGCCGTTGACCTGCTCGTAAATCTCTAAAAGTGTGTAGAACCTCTACATCATCCTGATCCCTAGGGTTTTGAGGAATATCTATTTTGTCAGCCATGGTACCCGGCTACCTGTCCAAACCCTATTGCCTGTCAATCAATGCTCTCCTGCGAGTATAATATTTGTGAGGCCCAACCTCTTGTGGCTGCATAAGAATGCTAAACCCTCAGGATGGCAGGATTTAGCTTTGATACCACTGTAGAAACCCCTGTTTCCGCTAACTTCTGAAACTGTGTGTTTTTTATTGTTTTTGTGTATTTTGGTTTTTTTTGGTGTTTTTGCATGACAGATGAAAAATGCGATTTTGGAAAGAAATTGCTTTAAAATGTAAATAAAATACCACGAGCTTGCAAATGATGAAAAACGATAGATCTAATAATGCTAGACTGTTATTGAATCTTTTGGATTGATTACATTAAAGATCTGACTATAAGCAAATGAAAAAGAAACACTTTATTTGATGAAAACCTGGTATTGCAGCAGCATGATGATCTTCATGAAATGGTATGGCTGAAATGAATATCCACTTTTCCCCTGCGCCAGATGAAAGAATAAGATGCCAATGATATATGTGCCCCCAGTTGTGAAGTCGGACTGCTAATAAAGAAGGCGATTTTTCCTTAAACAAAGAAGTACGGCCTTTTTGAGATGGTACGGCCTGCAACAATAAAGGTACGGCTTGGAACAGCAGCAAGCAAACAATAAAAGTACGGCCCTCATGGAAGACTCTAGATCTCAGGGAAATAGGCGCCTCAACTGAAGAATCTCTGCTGGATGAATTACAAACTGAAAACCCTGAAGATGAATACTCTGTGAATGTTCTGTGATAACTTCTGAATGAAGATATCTCTATGAAAGCAATAGATCAGCTGGTATTTCACAACCTCTGAATCGCAACACTGAAGATGGCTCGTTCTTCAATGCCTATAGACAACTGAAACCCTTGGCTTTGTTCTTCGGAAGAAGACTTGATCAAAAATTTGATATTCAACATAATGGCTCGAATCCCAATGAAAAACCCTTATATTCCTCAAAAGCTCGACTTTTCTCAATTAGGTATCATTTAAATAAATTTGAACTTTTCTCTTTTAATATTTCAATAGTTTAAAACTCATTTTTAATTATAAATTATAATTAAAAATGGCCCCCTTCAATGATGGTCGACCTCCTTCAGCGAATCACTTAAGTTATAATATTTAAAATATTATAACTTTATAATATAAGCTCTAAATAATTAATATTTAATTAATCAATTAAATATCAATATCTCCCTCAAAATATGTTTGATTCACGAACCGTCTGAAGCTGGCGAATAAGTGAGTGATTTTGCACATGACCAAACCATACTGCTAAAAATAACAGGAGTGCTTCGCTGAGTGCCAGATACTACTAAAAATAGCAATTCCGGCAAATGGTGTCCGAATGAGCCCGAACGAAAGCCAACTGATAAAATTCTGACAACTGAAGCCAAGCCAAGCTCCATCAAGACCCTCTATCCATCCTATCAGCCTACGAGGGTCGCATAATAGGCTAATCATCAGCTCCAAGAGATGTCAACTGGAAGGGGACATGACAAAGGTCAAGTGGCTCTAAAACATTGGGAAGTAGTTAGAAATTAGTTGGAATGTGAGGATTCATGATGTAATTCCTTTAAAATTCCTATGTACATTTTTATTGGGTGTGGGTGATTGAGATTTTGATATTGAATAAAGAAAACCATTGTTTTTATGCATGTTTCTACATAAATCTTCTATTTTTTGTTGTTGTACGGCCCTGTACGAGAAAGAAACTATTTCTAATTGGTTGTAAGTAATGATATATTCAATCACCTTCCTTTTATATTTTTTTCATGCAATTTGGTTCAAATTTAAGCAAGTTATTTTCAATTTTCATAAAACTATCATAACCCTGATCTAAGGTAACCAGTCAGCCTTTAAAATTGCATTTCTCAGGTTTTAACTATTGAATCCTTCTAAGAATTGGTGTATAAGGAGTTTTGAATGTATTCTAACAGATTCCTAAGTCGTAGAGGCTAAGCATGTGGTTTGGGGCAGTTTCAATAAAGCCCTGGTCTGTAAAAACTGTGTTTGTGGACAGTCAAGAAGCCTAGAGTGTAGGGTTTATAAAAATACTTGTGTAATGAGTCTTTTGATGGTAAAATTAGAAAATTTAGACCTGATTAGGAATGATTAAAGTTTTGGTTGAGGATATTTATGTCTGGAAGTAATAAAATCAATAACCCCTATTGCAATCAAGCCTAATTAGGCCATTTAAGAACCTAGTACAGTCAGTATTTAAAGCTTGTGTTCCAAGGCAACCTACATTGCCTTTTTTATATGATTTAGAACCTCTTAATGGGTTTCCAAAGGGTTCATTAAAGTCTAGAGTTTGGGTCTACGATTAGAGTTAAGTTTAACAGTTTTTAAGTGCTTGGCTACAAGGAAGTTGGCTCTTAATGTATGAATGGTTAATATGTGAAGAAGAAAGCTATGGTTTTTGTTTGTTTTGGTTAAGTTAAGATTTCTTAAGGGTATAGAAGACAACTAAGGTCTTTTTTGGGTTAGAATATTTGGAAACTCCAAATGGTGCCTTTGTGGAGGTTTATGTATTGAGAAGTTCTCTTGTAAAATTGAAGAAATAAAAGGGATTGAGTCCCTAATTATGAAATTTGCATTCACATGAGTGAGTGCATCCTTTATATTGTTATCAGTTTGGTATTAGAGCCTAGAAAAGGTCTAGGTAGAGAGTTGGTTTTTTTGGACTCAAGGAACACTGAGAGGGGGGAGTGAATCAATGTTTACAATATTAATATTTTATTCCAGATCTTAAACCATTTATAGAATTTCATCAAAAGTAAAGATGCAAGCACATGAAGGAAACAATCAAAACACCATAAAACCAAGATTTTTTTATGTGGAAACCCTATTAGGGGGAAAACCATGGTGGAGATCAATCTACAATTTATACTCTAGTAAAAGTATGGAGAAAAAGAATGCACATGCATTAAGACACACTGCCTAGAGCTCACTGCTCAAAAGAAGGAAGGCTCACTGCCTTACAAAATTTTTGGATTACAACAAAAGGTTGAACTAAGAAGATAGCATCTGCAAATTCCAAATTACAGTTCCAATTAAGCACATTGATCAGATTTTGGACCCTCTATCCAATTCTGCACTTCTACTCTACTCTGCCTTAGTTCGCTTCACAAGATCCTCTTCTGCACAAGCAAAAATTTTCTCAACTGATCTTCTGATATTTTCCTATACATCTTCTCTGCTCTTTGCTCGCATTTACACACTTCTACATATTCATCCTTACACACATCCAAAATTAATTACTCGAACTCAAATATATATCTGCTACAAAGATTTAAGTACATCAAGTTAGTTTGCAGTAAGACAAAAAAATTCCAACTGTCGGCTCTATTCACACTTGATATATGATGCGCATCCACCAAAGTTGGCTAAGACATAGCTAGGACCCAAAACAAAATTTCTTGAACATAGAAACGATTAAAAAATTATTCCTTATACATCCGCGACACACCACATGCACTGACTCGGCCAACATGAACAAATAAACAGAAAAATCATTTTACCAGATCTCATAACTCATACACTGATTAATGCAACACCACAAAACTTGACAAAAAGATAATATAGATGCTTAACAGACTTCCCCAAGATCCACAATGCAAAATGATAATCCGATGAAGCATACAGATCATTATACTAGCTGGATACCCTGTCCTTCATTCTTACTTCTAGTAATGCATTGTTCTTCACTCCGCCTGCCAGTATGAACAAATTGTGATCTGCGGCCTAGGATAATGACTTCGGTTTCCATCAATGACAACACTAGAATCCATATGCCAACAATCTCCCCCTTTGGAATTGATGGCAACACTTAGTGAAAATGACTAAGTGTCAGAACCAATAAGATTACGCTGCCAAATTCAAATTTTCAAAAAATTCAAAACACAACTCCCCCTTAGAGTGATAAGGAATTTTTCACTGTTCTCTCCCTTTGACATCAATGACAAACATATTTATCTCTCCACTATCAAAAATTATCTCTTTCCCCCATTCAAAAATTGGATCAAAATTTGAGAACATACAATTGTTGCTTGAATCAGAAAATTTCTTCCAGAATAAATTTCTTTCATTTCCAGAATAAATTTCTTCCATGCTTCCACTACAATCCCATTGATTATGATCAAGTTGTTTTTTTTTTATGTTTGGTTGATAATTTGGATGAAAGATTTTGGTATTGTAATTGCCTCTTCTAATTTCTCTCCTTTCCTCAAAACTTCAATTAACTACTTTAGCCTACATTCAATTAAGTCCTTCACTTTCCAAAAAGTGTCCACAAGGTTATTTTTGGTGAGCAGGACTTTTTTGTGCTCAGACTGCAACCATTGAATCTTCTTCTTGACTGAACCACCCTAATCCTGAAACATGTTGTAATCCTGACCAATTCTATTCAGTTCAGTTTTGATTTTCTCCAACTTATCATTGTACTTCCCAACTAATCATTGTACTTCCCAACTACATGAGGCTGACGTAGACAATAGTTGAATATATTGTTTGTTGTGTTTATGCATTTTCTCAACACTTTCATCTACCTCTTTACCTTGATAAGAGATATCCTGGACTGCTCCTTCAGATGTAAAATTATCTCTTCCTCTTTCTTGTCCTGAGACTCAGAGACCATGGCATCCTTTATGCATTTGATCATCTCTTCAGGAAACACATTCTACAAGCTCTCCAAATTGATATGGTTGTGCAAAAAGTAAGTACTCAAAGTACTTTCGATCAGGTCCTACTCATATGAGGGTCTCTCAAACCATATGCTAGCAATATTTTGTATCCCATCTTTCTCCTGAACAATCTACAGTATCTTTTCTTTGAATAAAAAACCTTCTTCTTCACTTCCTTTTGCTATTACTATATCTAGTTCAACTGATTTTGGTTCATCTCTGGGAATGTACTCATCAGATTCCTCATCTGGTATATCCACAATCTCTTTCTCTTTACCTTTTCCTTCAACTTTACGGGTTTTGTGTGCCGTAGGAGTGTACTCGGCAATCTCTAATCTCTTCTCTTCTTCCTCTCCATCTCACCGGAACAAGATCCAACTTCAAGTGTTTTAACTAGGATAGAAATGCTAATTGCTCCAAAATTCCCTAGCAATTCCTTAAAGAAATTTGCATATTCTTGCTTACAGTTTCCCAAAGCATTAGAATGTTCAAAATTTTGTTTGCAAACTGGTACATCCTTTTTCCATACAACATTACTGACCTAAGGCAAGCAATTAAGAAAATACATCACAAGACATATGACCAATGTACTAAACCTGAAGGGGTAATCTTCCTCCTTTGTCAGTTGCAAATTTTTCATCAATTGATCCTTTAGAAAACCACACAGATCAAAATATTCATCCTCCATTATCATTTTGTGAGAGATGTAAATTGAGCTTGTCGAGGTTACACCTTCCCTGTTTCTGAAAAATATTTTGTATGAGATCCCATGCGCAATGTACCTTGTTATTAGATCTTTGATTGTCGCAATTATCAAAGCCCTCTGATCTCTAGTTACTCTGGTTAGGGTTTCGACCTCTTTGTTCTAAATCGACTTCTTTTTTAAAATATCCCCAACATTGTACAAACCAGTTAGATTCTTGATCACCTCTTTTGAAATGGGATAGGGTTTATCTAGAGTTAGAATGCCATCATTCAGTCTGTTCAAGATAAACCTAACAACTTTCGCATTATCAAAATATAGAAATTCACTCCAAATGCCCAAACTTTTGTGTTTCATTCCTTCAAGCCATTTCAATTCATGGGCCAACAACAAATTTTTCACATCCCTAATCTTCTCACTACTATATTCATCCAAATTTACCATTTCTTTAATTTGCAACATTTTCCTTTTTGTTTCGAACAAGTTTCTACCGAACACCAAATTGACTGAGATTTCAACAAACAATTGAAATACTTGATAAGTTCACTGTCGAATTGACTTGAATCCTTCAAAATTTTGTTGCAATGGTTCTCCTTCTATTCTCCTTCAATGCACAGTGACAAATGAGGGTTCCAGATACCCTTTTATAACTTCACATACCGAACCTTTTTGCCACATTAAATGTTTCTCCCTAGGTGTTCTGGGTACTTTGCTTTCTCAAACAAGGGAAAATTCTTCTACGGACCTTCCACTTCACAATTTTTGCACAAGTGACCACCGATACACTTATAAACCACTAGAACAACTACTGACAATTACCTGCATTATGGTGCCAACTCCTGACAGGGGGTTAAAGGATTTTTCTTGAAAAACTCCCCCTAGGCCGATGGCCTAAGATCAATTTCTAGAGGAATTACTAGAACCTGCTTCCAGTGCGGGCTTATTTTATTCATCAGATTCATTCTTTCTTACCCATGTTTTCTTCATCTGATCTCTTATCTCTTCCACATATACTTTTTATTTTCCTTTATCATCTTTCTGGGAAATTCTTCCTTTGTATACTGGACCTCTTATGTCCATGTGTTTGTTCCTACAGAATTTTGCAATGTGAAAAAATCTATTGCAATTGTAACACACAGGATTTCTCTGTCTATATCATTCATTCCATTGATTTTATTTTGATCTGCATTGATTAGCAATATTCCCAAATCTGTTGCATGCATAGCATCTGACATTTCTATGAAAGTTGTCTATCATATTTTTGCATTCACTTGACTTGTGACCAATTTATCACAATTAAAGCACTGACCTAAGAATGATGGTTCACTTGATTTCATTTTACCTCTACATTGAGAAGCCATATGACCAAATCTATTGCAAGAAAAATAGTGGCCATTAAAATTTTGAGCATTAGGTTGTCATGTCGGATACCTTTTGCTTTTGTTCATATAATTTCTTTGTCTAGAATTCTTATGTTTAGATCTGGAGCTTTATCCCTTCTCATATCCAAGACCTCTCTTGTCATTTGCATCCTTCTATCCTTTAGTTAGCTCATCAAGTTTAGCAAAACTGATCCTAAACTTCTCCTTGTATTCATTTGCAATAGTGAGTTCATTTCTGAGAATAACTATTTGTCTTTCAAGTTCTTGTTCATTACTTCTGGATTGTTGCAGTTCAATCTTCATCTAAATGAATTCACTATTAAATTTGTTGCATTCTTCATATTTTTCTTTCAAGGACTGAGCCAAATTCTCCTCATTCTTCTTCATTTCTTCACTCTCCTTAGTTAGCTTCATCACCATAGATTTCATCTCAATCTTTAGAGTAGCATTATCTCTAGCAAGCTTTTCACATTCTCTAGTTATTTATTTTAAGGTCTGATTCAAGTGAACATCTTCCAAGAATTTACTTTCTTTCTGCTTCAGTTGATCACATAGTTCCTTCCTCTTTTCTCTTGACTCATTTATTTTATCCTTCAATAATTGAATGAATTTTTTAGCATCTCCAAGATTTGGTTTCAATTCCATGACTTCTGCTTTAGACTGATCAGGATCATCAAGTGTCACCAAAAGTTGTTGAAGACCACTAGATTTCATTGCATTCCAAGATCCACCTGAAGTTGTTAAACTTCTGCAAAGTAACCAATACTCGGATACCAATTGTTGAACTCAAGGAACACTGAGAGGGGGGGTGGATCAGTGTTCAACAATATTAAGATTTTATTCCAGATCTTAAACCATTTACAACATTTCATCAAAAGTAAAGATGCAAGCACATAAAGGAAACAATAAAAACACCATAACACTAATATTTTTTTATGTGGAAACCCTGTTAGGGGAAAAACCACCATGGTGGAGGTCAATCCACAATTTATACTTTGTTAAAAGTATGGAGAAAAAGAATGCACATGCATTTAGGCACACTGCCTAGAGCTCACTGCTCAAAAGAAGGAAGGCTCACTACCTTACAAAATGTTTGGATTACAACAAAAGGTTGAACTGAGAAGATAGCATCTACAAATGATAGATTATAGTTCTAATTAAGCACATTGATTAGATTTTGGACCTTCTGTCCAATTCTACACTTTTTCTCTGCTCTGCCTTAATTCGCTTCACAAGAACCTCTTCTGCACAAGCAAAAATTTGCTCAACTAATCTTCTGATATTTTCCTATACATCTTCTCTGCTCTTCACTCACATTTACACACTTCTACATCTTCATCCTTACACACATCCAAAATTAATTACTCAAACTCAAATATATATCTGCTACAAATATTTAAGTACATCAAGCCGACTTGCAGCAAGACAAAATTATTTTCCAACTATCGGCTCTATTCACATTTGATATATGATACGCATCCACCAAAGTTGGCTAAGACATAGTTGGGACCCAAAACAAAATTTCTCGAACATAGAAACAATTAAATATTTTTTCCTTATACATCCACGACACACCACATGCACTAAGTCAGCCAACATGAACAAATAAACAGAAAAACCATTTTACCGGATCTCATAACTCATACACCGATTAATGTGACACCACAAAACTTGACAACAAGTTAATATAGATGCTTAAAAAACTTCCCCGAGATCCACAATGCAAAATGATAATTCGGTGAAGCATACAGATCAACATACTAGTTGAATACCCTATCCTTCATTCTTACTTTTGGTAATGCACTGTTCTTCACTCTGCTTGCCAGTATGAACAAATTCTGATATGCAGACCAAGATAATGACTTCAATTGCCATCAATGACAACACTAGAATCCATATGCGAATAGGTTTGTGGTTTTTTGGTTTTGTGTTGTGGTTGTGTGCAGGTTGAGAAGATAACCTAGTTGTTGCCAAGAGAAGGTAGAGAAATTTGAGAGAAAGTGGAAGCAAGAAGAATCTTGCTTGAAAAGAAAATATGGAGATATTGAGAAGACATTTGCAGGTAGAGGAAGAAAGGAAGAAGAGAAAAGGACAAGATAATATTGACAAAGAGATAGGAGCAATAAAGTGAGATATGAGAATGTTGGACAAAGAGTTCCACGATTCCATGATGAAGATGGAACATATGATTAAGCAAATGACAAGTTTGCACTTGAAGATTAAGAAAAGAGTTATATGTCCCATTAGGAAGCTTTTCAAAAGAAGGAGAAAACAAACCAAGTTAGAAGTTGATAAACAAGAGGAAGAAGAAATGCAAATCAAGTTGATGATGAGGAAAATGAAGAATGAACTCCTTGAGGGAGCAAAGAACTAGATAAAGAACATGGAGATTAGGAATGAAGCACTCTTTGTTTCATGGAAAAAGCAAAAGTTTAGAGAGATAATATGTCATTTCATTGTTATGATGATATTTTTGATGGGATATAAGCCAAGGTATAAAGTGAATAGGGAGAAACAAGATATTGAGATGCATCAAAGCATAGTGAATCTAATTTTAGTTGGCAAACAAAGTAGAGGACTGATTTACATGGACAAGTTCAAGCCAAAGGTAAAAATGAAGATGATTAGGAGTAGTTTCAAGGAAGAGCATACAAAGAATGCATATTTGTTTACAATTTCAAATTCAAGTGGACTTGAAAATCATTGGCCAGGAGAATGATGCAAGAGCATCTTGACAATGTCATGATTCTAGGAAGAAAATCTTGAAGGTTGATTAAAAAAAAATTGTTTCACATTGTTCAAGGGTCATTCAAGTCATTTTTCCATGTATTAGAATCATTAGGAGCTCATTGTGCCACATTTTGCAAAATGGTGTCAATGTATTCAAAAGTTGTCAGAAATATGCAAAAAATATTGTAAAGTTGCAAAAAAGCAACATTAGGAAGGTGAAAGGTCAAGTGGGTCTAAAAAACAAGGAAGTAGTTAGAAATCAGTTGGAATGTGAGGATTCATGATGTAATTCCTTTAAAATTCCTATTTACGCTTGTATTGGGTGTGGGTGATTGAGATTTTGAGATTGAATGAAGAAAACCACTATTTTTATGCATATTTCTACAGAAATATTTTGTTTTATGTTGTTGTATGGCCCTGTACGGGAAAGAAACTATTTATAATTGGTTGTAAGTAATGATATCTTCAATCACCTTCCTTTTAGAGTTTGTTTGATGCAATTTGGTTCAAATTTAAGCAAGTTATTGTCAATTTTTCAAAAAATTGTCACAACCCTGATCTAGGGTAACCAGTCAACCTTTAAAATTGCATTTCTTAGTTTTTAACCATTGAATCCTTCTAAGAATTGGTGTATAAGGATTTTTGAATGTATTCTAATAGATTCCTAAGTTGTAGAGGTTGAGCACATGGTTTGGGGTAGTTTCAACAAATCCCTAGTCTGTAAAAATTGTGTTTATGAACAGTCAAGAAGCCTAGAGTGTAGGGTTTATAAAAATACTTGTGTAATGAGTTTTTTTATTGTAATATTAGAAAAGGTAGACCTGATTAGGAATTAGTAAAGTTTTGGTTGAGTAGATTTAAGTCTGGAAGTAATAAAATCAATAACCCCTGTTGCAATCAAGCCTAATTAGGCCATTTAAGAACTTGGTACAGTCAGTATTTAAAGCTTGTGTTCCAAGGAAACCTACACTACCTTTTTTATATGATTTAGAACCCCTTAATGGGTGTCCAAATGGTTCATTATAGTCTAGATTTTGGGTATGTGATTAGAGTTAAGTTTGACAATTTTGTAAGTGCTTGGCTACAAAGAAGTTGGCTCTCAATGTATGAATGGTTAATATGTGAAGAAGCAGGCTTTGGTTTTTGTTTTTTTTGGTTAAATTAAGGTTCCTTAAGGATACAAAAGGTAAATAAGGTCTTGTTTGGTTTAGAAGATTTAGAAACTCCAAATGGTGCCTTTGTGGAGGTTTATGTATTGAGAAGTTCTCTTGTAAAATTGAAGAAACAGAAAGGATTGAGTCTCTGATTGTGAAATTTTTATTCACATGAGTAAGTGAATCCTCTATATTGTTATCAAATTGGGTGATGATGAACCTTTTCAGATTGTTGGAAAAGGAAAGATAAAAATCAAGCTATAGAATGGAAATGACTGGTTGCTATAAGATGTAAGGCATGTTCCAAATTTGAGAAGGAATTTAATTTTTGCAGGACAACTAGATGGTGAAGGCTGCATAGTTACATTTACAAACAAAGACTAGAAGGTCACTAAAGGTGCATTAGTATTAGCTAAAGATGAAAAGGTAGGTACTTTGTATTTGTGTACTAGTAATACTTATTATACCTTAGTTGCTACAAAAACAGTTGCTACTGAGACAGTTGTAAAACTTGTTGTAGGGACAAAAAATAATTGTGGCACCATAGACTTGGGAACATGGGTGAGAAAGGGATGAAGGTCCTTCACTCCAAAAATTTTCTACCAGGTCTAAAGCAGATTGGCTTGGAGTTCCACAAAAATTGTGTTTATGGAAAATAGAAAAGAGTCTAATTTCTCAAAGTTGGGAAAGAGAAGAAGAGTGAGAAATTAGATCTTGTGCATTCAGATGTATGGGGACCCACTCAGATATCTTCTCTTGGTGGCTCTTGCTATTATGTTACTTTTATTGATGATGCAACTAGGAAAACATGGGTGTATTTCCTAAAACAAAAATTGGAAGTATATGAAACTTTTAAAAAGTGGAAAGCTTTGGTTGAGACTGAGATAGGAAAAAGGTTGAAGTGTCTTAGATGTAATAATGGAGGTGAATATTACAGTAGAGAATTTGAAAACTATTGTTCATACAATGGAATCCATAGGTATAAAATGATTCCTAGAACCCCACAAGAAAATGGTGTGTCTAGGAGGATGAATAGGACCATCATGGAGTGTGCAAGGAGCATGAGATTGCATGTTGGACTACCCTTATAGTTTTGGGTAGATGTTGTACATACTTTTGTTTATTTAATAAATAGGAGACCTTCAAATCCTTTGAATGGTGGTATTCCAAAGGAGGCATGGACCGGTAAAAAGGTAAACTATTCATTTATGAAAATCTTTGGTTGTGAAGCTTTTGTCCATGTTGACATTGAAAATAGAACCAAGCTTGATTCTAAGTCTTAAAAATGTACCTTCATTGGATATGGAGTAGATGACTTTGGTTATCAATTATGGGATTATGAAAATCATAAAATCATTAGGAGTAGAGATGTTATATTCAATGAGAAGGTCATGTATAAGGATCAGCTATAGGAAAAGAAGCATGAATAGGCCAAAAAGGAATATGTGGTGTTGAAAGAAATTCTAGAAAATAAAATGCCAGTGGTACCTAATGCTCAGCAACAACAAGTTATCCCACAAACTCTTGCAAGTGTTAGTTGTTCTACAAGGATAACTAAACCTCCAGAAAGATTTTCTCCATCATTATATTCTATATTATTAACTGATTCTAGTGAACTTGAAGGTTATAAAGAAGCAATGCAAGTAGATACCAAAAAATGGTGGGAGCTAGGCATGAAAGAGGAAATAGATTCCTTGCTATAAAATTAGACTTGGGACTTAGTCCAATTACCTGTAGGTAAGAGAGCATTTCCTAATAAATTGGTTTACAAGTTGAAGGAAGAAGATGGAGGCAAGAAAAGATATAAGGCCAGACTCGTGGTAAAAGGTTTTGCACAAAAAAAAGGTGTAGATTTTGATGAAATATTTTCTCCAGTTGTAAAGATAAATTCTGTTAGAACTATTCTAAGTCTTGTGGCTACAGAAGACTTGCATCTTGAACAACTAAATGTGAAAATAGCATTTCTCCATGGGGATTTGGAAGAGGAAATATACATGCAACAACCATAGGGATATGAAGTCAAGGGTAAGGAGGAATTTATGTGCAAGTTAAAGAAGAGTTTGTATGGCCTGAAGCAAGCACCTTAGCAATGGTATTTGAAATTTGATAGTTTTATGGTTGAACAAGGTTACAAAAGATGTCATTCTGATTATTGTGTTTATTTTAAGAAATTGGATAATGGCAACTATATTATCATATTACTTTATGTTGATGACATGCTTGTTTCTGGGTCTAACGTGCAACATATTAATGAACTTAAGAAATAATTAGAAAATTCATTTACTATGAAGGATTTGGGTGCAACACAACAAATCCTTGGTATGAGGATCACATGAGACAGGACAAACAAAAAATTATTTTTGTCTCAAAGTGAGTATGTAGAGAAGGTGTTGAAAAGGTTTAACATGCAAAATACAAAATCAGTCAATACACCTTTTCCTATTCATTTTAAATTGACTAAGGAGATGTGTCCAAAGACACAAGAGGAGGAAGACACAATTTCTAAGATACCCTATGCATCAAAAATTGGTAGTTTGATGTATGCAATGGTATGCACAAGGCCAGATATTGCACATGTAGTCAGAGTTGTGAGCAAGTATATGAGCAATCCAGGAATGAAACATTGGAATGTAGTGAAATGGATTCTTCGATATTTGAGAGGTACTACTTCAAAGAAACTATGTTTTGGAGGAACAAATTCTGCTCTTAGGTGATACCCTTTACCACTGAAGCATCAAAGGGACATTACTACGATGTCTTAACCAATAGGAAGCCTTGACCACTTTAACAAAAGTTCACAATGGCATATGTGGTTCCCATTCTAGCGGTATGACCTTAGCTAAGAAACTGTTGAGGACGGGGTACTAATGGCCAACCATGGAAAGAGAAGCTCATTAGTATGTGCAGAAGTGTGTCCAGTGTCAACAAAATGGAGACCTAATTCATGCTTCAGCTCAAGAGTTGCAACCAATGATCACACCTTTTCCTTTCTCGTGGTGGAGGCTTGACCTCATAGGAAAGATTACCCCAACCTCATCTAATGGCCACAAGTTTATCATAACAACCATTGAGTATTTTACCAAATGGGTTGAATTTATTCCTATGAATTACATAATGGGGAAAAAAATTACTATGTTTATCTTGAACTACCTCAACTTCCATTATGGTATTCCACAAACCCTTATTTAAGACAAGGAAACACCCTTCAAGAATCAAGATGTAAAAGAGCTATATCAAAGATTCAACATCCAACATCGATTCTCTTCCTCGTATTACCCCCAGGGAAATGGTCAAGCTGAGGCTACAAACAAGACCATTCTAAAAATCCTAAAGAAAATGGTCAATGAAGCTAGCCATGACTAGCATTTGTAGTTAAATCCTACTCTTTAGGCCTATCAAACCAATATATGTATGCCTCCAAGTGCAACCCCTTTCTCCTTGGTCTACGAATCAGAAGCCATCTTTCCTATTGAGGTCGAGCTTCCATCACTGTGAGTGTCACTAAAAAACTTAATCACTGATGAAGAATACAGAGTATCTCGACTAAATGAGCTAGAATTCTTGGATGATCATCGTCTTGATGCCCTTAATCACTTGCAAGTATATCAAAACCGACTGAAACATAGCTATAAAAAGAAGATCAAATGTCAATCATTCCAAGTAGGGGATCATGTCCTAAAGAAAAATCAAAAGAATCTTCCAGATTAGGACAGTCAAGGAAAGTTTGAGCCTAACTAGTTAGGTCCTTTTGTCATCATAGCAAGTTATAGATCACGATCCTATCAATTGTCAACACCTGAAGGTGAACCCTTGCAGGAACCAACCAACAGCTTGCATCTTAAAAATTTTTATGCCTAGTCTTGAAGGGTATAAATCTGAAAATACAAAAAAAATCAAAAAACCAATCAAAAATCCAAAAAAATGAGAAAAAGGATTGAAAACAGTACAGAAAAAAAAATTGTCTTCTAGTGAAAAATGCTTCGGTGGCACTTTGGGCAAGTACCTTGGTGAAAACCTAGAAAATAGGTGCCTCACATAAATAAGGCACCTCCATATATTCTTTGGCTCTTTATCCTATCGTTCTTGGCATCGCATCCATCAATCATCTCATCCATCCTATTCATTCCCTTACCCATTTGCTTCATTCTCATAGCTTGATATTGTTAAGTATCGTATCCCCTTAGTACTACTTGGCATATTCCTTAGATCAGTTTCTTCTGCCTATATTGAGGTAGTCTATCATATCACACTGGTAGAAATTCATTATGGATCAAATCGGGTTCTTGTATATATTAAGGTTATCAGAAATCACAATAGAAAATCCCAAAAACATTCATAAAAAGTTCATCAAAAAATATGAAAAGATTTGCAAAATCCTGTACAACTAAAATCCAAAAACACTCATAAAATTGTAAAGTCAAAATCCAAAACATCTGGAAAACATATCAAAATCTAAAAATAGTACCATGTCGAACTGCGTTGTCTCTAAACTTGAACATAGGAAATTCCATCATTGATGTGCCCCTGAGACACCCTAGGTCAATCCTTAAGGAGTCTATCATAATAAAATGGCATTTCATTAGTTGTTCATCTTCATCTTAAAATAAGTCAAATCAGTCAAACAACGTTGTCTCTACATGTATAGCGTAGGAAAGGATTATCTTTGATCAGCCCCCGAGGCCCCTAGGATAGGTCTTTTAGGTTAGGTTCTTGGTTGAATATTAGAAAACCCCAAAACATTTAATTATCGAAAAACCCCTAAACATCGGAAAACTCTGAAAACACAAAAACATTAGAAAAATTTCAAAAGACCCAAAAAACATCAAATATCTTAGAGAAAACCCTAAACAGCCTCAAATAATAAAAAAAAACATTCACATAAACTTTCAAAAATACCAAAAACAACCTCAAAACATTTTCAAAACACCAAAAACATTGAAATATTACTAGAAAACCCAAAACTATCCATCTCATCTCGCTTTCACCTACAATAAACCTCCACCCCTAATAAATCAAGCATCACCTTCAACCTTTGGTAAAACAAATAGAAATTAAGTATAATAAGTCATGAAATGAGAACCTAAGTGTCAAAATCTAAAGTCTAGATCATAGGTGAACGATTCAGTGAAGTTTATATCAAAGACTTATCATAAACCTCATCATAATCAAACCATCTTCAACATGTCCTAGGATGCATCCTTCTTGCAATGGAAATTAGTATCGGAAATCACCTTAGCTATATTAAACTGGCAAGAGATATAGATAACACTAATTGTTTGTCTTTAATCTTTCCTTATGATTTATCTTATTGACCCATTCCAAGGACCTCTCGATGATGTCTATCAAAAAAAATTAGAGAGAAAGGAATGGGGCATCAATCATTATCTTTTGTTTTTTGTGCTTGTTGGTATTCTTGTAAAATAATCTTGGCACATACTTGCTTAGTTGTGTGTAGGGAAGTTGTTTGGAGTACATTGTTGAATATTGTGTATACTTAGGTCCAATCTATTCTGAACTACTAAACAACATTCCAACAAGGTTTTTGTATGTCAAGGTGTGCACAAGAACTATCCTATCTATTTACAGATTCAAATTCCATTACACCAGATACAACACCATCCTGGTTATTAATACCTTGATGCATCGTGTCTATGTGTTATATCAAACAATAAGGAACGACGAAAAATCCCAATCCCAAGATATGAGAAAATCATCATCATCATCATCATGCATTTCTCATCACCATCCCTAATAAAGTCTCGATAGATCAAAGACTTGTAGGATCTTTTTGAATCAATCATCAAAATCAATGGTCAATCATCTTGTTTCTTCTATCTTTTCTCTGTGCCAACTTGGTATCATGAAAGTCGACAAAAATATCATCACTGCATCCATCCTGTATCCACAAATCATCAGCATGCATACATCTTGCATAAATCACATCATAAATCAATTGCATTATCATTTAAGTTGTAAAGTAAAATATAGATTTGTTATTCTAAGCATCTTAAATCGTTGCATGCATATCATAAATGTGCATCACATTATCATATCATAAGCATAAACATCTACATAATCCATCCATACATCTATACGCATACATCATCACATCATAAATTGCATAGAAAAATACACAAAAAGAAATACATCCATATCATTTGCATACGCATCACATAAACATAAAATATCATCCATCCCATGGAATATCATGAAAAATATATTAAAAAAGAATATAACATTGCATCTATTCCACATCATTGCATCTCATATCATTAGATATCACATATACCATCACATATCATATAAGCATAAATAAAAGAATTGCATCCATACATGTTAATATATAAGCATGTCACATCATCACATCAAATGCATCTATACATTCATAAAGCATGAAATAAAATTAACACATCACATCATATTGAATCTATATCATATATATATCAAAAAATGGTGACTGTCATAATACAATATCTGAGTCAGTGTATGTATATCGATCAAAATTACAATATACATGAGGCTATCAAAAAGGATCCCATGAATGTATCTCTATATAAAGAATTGGGAAATAATTAAAAAGTGTCTATACAAGCGAGCTAGCCCTGATGGCTACTCCCCTCACGAGGTTGTCTCTCTAGTTGATCCTTGGCCTAGGGATGTGCCCCACTCCTCTGTGAGTAATATTGCTACCTAATCACCGCATGGACATCCCGATGGTAGTGCATGTGATAATAATTCACCTCGGTAATGAACTCTCTATAAAACCGGGCATACATAGTCTACTCCTATGTTGTCATTGTCATGGACTCTAGTTGCTAGCACCGCCCAACCTGATGTGCCAATTGCATATCAGTAGTCTACCTGAGCTAACGCTCCTAGTCCCTCTTTGTTTTCAAGTCTTGTACATGTTGTTTGGCCTGGTCTCTATCATTAGTGATAACCAAAATCTGTTATCTGGCCTAATCCCTCTCACCTATAACCACTTGCAACTATTGAATCTATGCATCATGGGGATTTGGCCCCAGCGGTGGTGGTTGTATGGGTTGTCATTTCACTGGTTGTTGTTGTATCAATGGCTACTAAGGAGGCTATTGGTGCAATGGTGGGGTCCCTAGGACATGTCCATCCTACTAATGGCCATCCTAGCCATCCTGTCCTCTACCCCATCCTCTACCCTTCCCATCATCTAGCTGCCCTCTACCTCTGCCTACACCCCTCCCTCTCGACCTACCTTGTGGAGGTGCATCTATTGGATTTTTCAATTGGCAAGGGGGAACGAACCATGCATCATATGTAGGTTTTGTTTGAGCATCCTTCAGTCCCTGATCACAAGCCCAGGGCCTAGCAACCAACTGTCAAAATCCCTCAACAACCTCGTGGGTTGGGATCATGTATCCAAATGTGGTCTCCTAGGCTAACCTAGAAAAATAGCAGTGTATGCATCATTAGACCTACCCTGCCTCTCGCCAAACTATCTGGAAACCCTATCAGGTAGGTATCTCTCAATGATCATGTTCTCTCAACCCTGCATATATCGGGTCTATCGAACAAAGAACAACTGTTGCACATCATCATACCAAGATGAGATTTGCAGTCAGGGCTGCCATCTAAATATTGTCATGTCATCAATCACTCGATGCCAGTATGGAATGCCAAGATGCCTTGTATGTTGCAATTTTATGGCACCCCTATATCTCTAAATAAAAAGATCATCTAGCTCTACATCTACCATTTGAACAATCGATTGAAGCACAGTGATGTGCTCCCAAGCCCAAATGTGGAGAAGGGTGACCCCTGTGTCAATCGCCTTGCCATCGTAGTATACAAAGTCATACATATCATGGTAAAGGGAAGCCAACATCACTGGCCCCCATGCATCTTATGCCAAGTTAGACCCCATCCTAGACTAAATCCTCTACTCTGTCGATCTGGAGCAACCAAACCTAAGATAATCACCACAATAATCAATCTAAAGGTCGACAATTGACATCTATACATCTCAAGATCAATATGGGAAGTGACCAGGACAATGTTCTCCTAGTCGAGCACCTCATGGCATGCATCATAGCCAGTGTCAACATCATATATCACATGCTCACCATGTATCAGCAAACACAATATCTGCCATACATCCCCTAACGTCATTGTTGCCTCACCGGTAGGTAAGTGGAATGATGAGGTCTCGTTGTGCCATCGCTTGCACAATGCTATCATCATCACTAAATGGGTCTGGTTGATGAGCATGTACGCAATGTACCATACACCAATCTCTCTCAAGTGCTCTTTCCACAACTCAGACAAATCACCAAGTATGGACAAAATAGTCAATCAGTGCTCATGGGACATCAAAGGTAGGATAACCTCCTGCACCCATGAAGCACACAATGTCAAAATTCAAAAAATCTAGATAAGTTTGGAGTTTTATTCCCCAAAATGATAATAGAATCCCTATTTATGATAGCGTCGCTATAACTCAAATTCCAAACAGTGATGCCCATAGCATTTAAATTACAAATCGTGATATGAGTCGTTATTTGACCTTGGTAAACCCTAACCCTAAATTTCAAATCACAAGTTGTGTCACCATTTACATATGTTGAAACCCTAATTTTAAATTGTGAACTATGTTGGAATTTACATATGCGGCGCTATAAATCAAAATACAGTCATTGTATAGCGACACTACCATAGTTCAAATTTTAAAATGCATTAAATGCACCTAAAAGTCAAATTTCAAATCAAGTTTCAAATCACATACCGATGGTCCTACGCCTGGAAGCCTCTGGTACTTTTGAACCCGATCAGAAATGTGTCATGGGAGCACTCATTGCGCCATTTCATTAGAGGGTTAGAGCTCAAAATGTAAGAAATCTTGAAGGTGTGAATGCACAAATGAATTGAAAGTGACCCTTCCTCACCTATTTATGCTTGCAAATCAGGTTTTTTTTCCCTAATTTAACCATGAAGCTAGGGTTTTCACCATTTTCACCAATCTTTCCAAATTGAACCTTATTTTGCATCATTTTTCAAATTTTTGGCTTTTTTTTTTGCATCTTGGAGCCTTTTTGGACCCTTGGGGTAACATTTTAACCTTTATCAAGAAATCAACCCAAAATTCAAAAAAAATTCTTGATTTCTTGAGGAGGTAGGGAACTAGCTTATTCCTTCGACTGGGGCAACAGTGGGGAATCTAAAAAGGCATCAATTTTTTATTTTTTTATTTAAGCAACAGTTTCCATTTGAAAAGGTGTTATGTCTTTGAACCAACGTAACAGGTACCTTGCTTTAAAGAGGGGCAAAATTTAGACACTAAAAAATGTCATGAATGATATCATACACTCGAATCAAGTATACTAACATCATTTCATCTTGAAACCCATCCTCTTTTCACTTAATTAATTAAATTAGCCTAGCTATTTGATTAATTATATCATTTGCATCTATTAACCTAATTAATTTAATCAGTTTAATTCACCCCCTTTCGTGCTAACATTTCATCTAATTGAATTAAATACATCAATTTATTTAATTTAATCCCTAAATCTTCGTATTTAATTAAATA
The DNA here is from genome assembly GCA_007258455.2 of Sequoia sempervirens. NCBI lineage: Eukaryota > Viridiplantae > Streptophyta > Pinopsida > Cupressales > Cupressaceae > Sequoia > Sequoia sempervirens. Next base: position 2,189 of record VDFB02323473.1, on the reverse strand, counting down.
ACCCTAGGTTATTTAATTGAATATCATTCCACCTTTCCCTTTTTCATTAAATCACTGTATTTAATGAAAATAGCCTAATCCGCCTAATTGCATTATTAACATTAGTTTAATTATCAATTACTAATTAAATCTAATTCCCCCCACTTGCAAGGGAATATTTCTCCTTTGCACATTCCTCCAAAAGGAATATTCCCATGGAATATTCCTTCCCCTATTGCACAATTAAACTTTGTTTTAATTTGCTAAATTATCCTTTTTCCTCACCCATGAGAATATTCCAAAGAATATTCTCTCTCCTCGCTCATTTAAGAAATGGAATATTCTTACAAAGCTTCATGTGCAACTTACCTTTTGACTTCTTGTGCAAGTTAACTGGTGACCTCTTGTAAAGGTCAAAAGTGTGTTTTTTTGAAGGAATATTGACCCTTGATTAAATCTCACCTTTCATTTTCATTCGTGGATGAGAATCCATGATCCATGCCTCCAACTTCTTCCATCCTTGACCGTTGATTAACCTTTTTGATCTCAACCATTCATTTCTCATTTGCTTTCCTATAAAAAGGTCACTATTTGGAGACAAATGGATCCATCTTTTAACATCAAAGTTATGTTGTTAAAATAACTCACACTCACACTCACTTTTAGAATTTTCTTAGTATTTTGTAGCTTAAATATTTTCAGTAATTAGCTTAGCTTTTGTTATTGGCTTCCATGGTAACTTAGATGCATACATTTAGCTTGTTTATTAATTAGGGTTTCAATATTTTAGCTTAGAATCCATTTAGATTAGCTTTGCATTTGTACATCTGAATCATCTTAATCTAAATCATGTTAAAATAGCTTGCATAATGTTAATCTAGTTTTAAATCATGTTTTCATACACATCTCACAATGGTTTCAACATTTTTTCTTCAATAAAATTGATCAAAATAGGCTCATTTATCCCTGGGATTGGGAAAGGGTCATCATTCCACATCAACGCGACACCACTCTCCCAATGGATAAGTTTCAATGGATTAGAGTAGGAATTTTTAAAGCTTTTTTAGTTTAGTATAAAGGATTTTAATGGATGCTTGGTTTAATTTTCATTTGAATGATCCTATTGAGATTTGACGTTAGTGGCTTCGTTATGCTTTGATTCTTCATGAATAAAGCATAATCAACCCATACTAATCCGTCGATCACAGTATGTAATTTCGTATTGCATTGGAACATAGAGTGGAGAGATTAAATTCAGAGGGGTTTTGCTATCAGATTATCTCCAGATGGAATAGGATGTAAATCTCCATGTAAAGGCTTAGAGCCTACATTGTAGTGTAACTATGTATTTGGTTGTTGAATAATACAATGGATCTATGCTTTTGGAGTGTGGGGTTTTTTACCCAAATTTTTTTCCCCATGTAAATCTTTGTGTTCATGTCTTATGTTTCATCTTTCTTGTTTAATGATAGTGTTTATTGAATCTGTTTAATGCATGTTGTTGAAACCGGTTGATCTTGTGTGATCTAAAATTGCATAAACTTTCCTCTAAGGATTAATGGTGGGAAATAAACTATGTACGATTCCACTTTATGGCATAGTAGTATGTGTTTTTGAGGCAATCTGAAGAAATGAATGTTACCGAAGACACTTACTGATCTCAAATTCTCATTCTGGGATGAATCAATTTTCCGTTCAAGAGATCTCTCAAGAAAGTTTTCCTTTTTTATTTTTAACTCTAAATCAAAATATTTTTGTTGCAATTGTATGTCTTTCTACTTTTCTCCTTTCTCACTTTGAAGAATTTGGTTTATATTGATTAATGTGTTTCAAACCAATCTATTCACAATTGAGATATTGAAACTCAAATTTGATGTGTTCTTGCATGAGGATCTCATATACTAGAAATTTAGTGCACGTTGTACTAATTTTTATTTTTTCATTGAATAATTTAGTTTATATTGAGCTAAATTTTGGTCAATTCAAATGTTGATCTTATAGAGGTTCAAGGCTATGGAGTAGACTTTGATTTTGTAGGATAGAGAATACAACCCTAGATTAGTGAAATAAAAATAAAAATTAAGTACAAATTATATCACCAAATATGAGGCCAAATTTGGTGATAGTGAGATGGGATGATAAACTTGCTACTTATTGAGTGTGTAATGGGCATATCAATAGTCGTGTGTAATTGAGCATATTTTTCTATA